>JAHZNB010007188.1:0-10427 GCA_027744295.1 Callyntrura guangdongensis | reverse complement strand
CCATTTTATAAACTATATATGCTCGAAGATAGGTTAGCTCGCGAATTATTTTCTATGGAATACGCTGAATATTCAGAAAAGTAAATAGGAAATTTTTGTTTTAATAAACGGCTGCGTTAAAACTGTTGTGTAATGATGATGTAATAATAATCCACGAACGCAATGCTACTATTTGAGATTGCTTAGTAACTTGAAACTAGTAAATGAAACCTTGGAAATGAAAAATGAAAGCTCGCTAAAAGCACTAACATGAATGATACAAGTAATTAAGTTCAAATTCAGATGTTAGAAAGTCATTGATGCATTGTGAAACAAAAAATTTTGGGTCACACGGTCAAAAAGGTAGTTTTATTGTCAAAATGGCTCACAAGACATTGATGTTCTGTATCGTATAGCATATAGTTAATATATCAATATAGTAGTAGTAATTGTTTCAGATGACACGTTAAATAAAACCTCTCAATCAATCAAAATTCAAAATCATCTTACCTTCGACTAATTTCAACCCTATAAACAGCTTATATAATTAGAGTGCATTAATCTTGCCATTAACATTATCATTGTTTAATTTTTTTTAAATCTCGACACCAAAGCAACAAACATCATTTTACATAAAGGGTGTTGTCAATGCAAAATAGTTTAATGTAGGCCTTCCATGTAGTGGTGGGGAAGTTCCATCTCTATAAGTAAAATTAGCAAGAATTAACGAGCTGTAAAAACAATTAATTGAAGTTCCTTTCATTTTCGTAAAACATTAAATTTCTACAGCAATGAGATTAAACTTACTGGGCTAATTTTTGATGATCGCCGAGTTGATCCTGCATTCGAAACGTCTGAATTCCATATTCCGAGCCGCCAAGCCTAATCTCTTCTCTTCGACTTTGTTCAATGTTACAAAATGTTTTGTGCCTAGCCATGTATGCCTGCGACTGAGACTGACTGCGATTGTGGCATAGTTCAGACGCATGTTTCTTCTTCAAAGTAAAGTAGGTAATGTGTTTAAATAATTCAATCGAACTGGCAAATATACTGCCACACAAACAATAATAATTTCCCCATAGGCGCCTACTATCATCCACCGCGTGTTGCTTGCCACGGCTTCCCGTAGAAGTCCCTTTAGCATATGTTTGAGATTCTCTCCGGCCCCGGGATTGTGGACCTCTTGATTTTTTTGCAGCAAACTTACTGCCCAGTGGGCATGATAGTGCATGATCGTTGGTGAGATCCACAGTAATTTTCTTACTTACTCGGCGACTAAAATTTTTAAAAATCACAACGAGCTAATTTTAGAATATTACTCATTATTAGAATAGAACTTGGTTAAATAAACAAAATTAATTTATTAATTTGAGTGCCTTACTGTTTATGTTGATATTGATGAATGTACAGCTCTTGCTTGTTAGCAAATAACCCCCCACATTTCCGGCATCCTACTAAAGTGTAGTCCATGTTGTGTTTAGTAAGCCTGTGTTTCCTCACGTCGTGCGTGAACTTGAAGCGGCGCCCACATTCGGGACATGCGAAGTGTAACTCGGCCGTAAAGTAATCAATGTGTCGACGTAATTTTCTAGCGGTGTTTGTGATGCGACCGCATAAGCATACATTTGAATGGCGCGCCTTCTTGGATCGATCTACACCGTGCTTTGGTTTTGGGGGCATAAAAGCTGTAGACGACTCGTCCTCCTCCCTCGGCTCCGTTTTAATTTGAGCAAAGTCAACTACCGACAGGGAATCGGCCGGAATTAAATCGGGTGGCACAATATTGCAGACAGAAGAGGGCAGCTCTTTTGGAGTATCTGATGGAACTTCGGGATCTCCAGTACATTTGGCAATGTGTGGGTTACGATTTTTCCTGGAGGCTAACTGGGTGCCAAAATTATCATAAATTCCCTTGCCAGCTCCTAAGTTTTTATTTCCATGCATTTCTTTTCTCAAGACTGGTACGAGCTGGGGCATGGTTCCGGTAGAATCGTCTTCAAATAGTGGCACACTATGTACCTGTAAAGAGGGCGAAAAGGAGCAGGACTGTTCAACATTATTTTGTGGTAATGTTATAGATGCAAGATCTTCAACATTAGCACGTCTTGACACACTGGTTGTCACATCAATCCGGTTTCTTCTGTGGTCATCAGCTGGCGACTGGACATCTTGGGATTCATTAAGTCTTGAAAGGTTAAAGTACTTGGCTCTATGTTGGAGCCAACGAACATGCTCGTCGACATCATTGTCATCTAGTTGATTACCTTGGAGACAAGGTGCCTGATACGACGAGAATCGCAAATCCTGTTGCGCCCAATATGCTTGCCATGTTGTAAGTGGAATGACGTAGCCATCGTTAAGTCTTCGGCTATTAATTTCCCTTTGCAATGTACCAGGGACTGGAAAAGAGGATTTGTGAGTTTCAGCTGTACTCCATCCTTTCTTTGGAATGACATTTTTGGCTTGGACAGTGCTGACATGTATTCAAAATGAAAAACAAATCAAAATTGTAAATGAATAATAATGACAAATAATTCAGCGAAAATATTTTACTTACCACAACGTCTGTTTCCGACACCTTCGGGTAGCTGACTCCGGTGGGACAGGTGGGACTGATGACGATGATGTCATGGAGTTATTCAGCTGACTGAGGCCTGCCCCATTCTCTACCAATTCCCCTAGTCCTTGTTTCTGCATCTCCTGATGTCGTGACCTTAACACGTCCACGTCCTCCTGACACCTTTTCCATTTTAAATTTAATATCTCATTTTGCTGTTGCTCCATGGTCAAACGATTTTGTAGATGCTGAATTTTTAGTCGACTTTCGAGACGATCTTTCTCCAAAACTTGTATCTTCATTTTCTGTTCTAAGATCTTACGTTCTTGTTCCAGGATCTTCCTTTCTTGTTTGGATCTTATTACTTCCATTTTCAACCACTCCAGACACAGGGTTAATGCTTTTTTCTCGTTAACCTTGTCCTTAATGTCCTTGTAGGAGCTCTGAAGTCAATTACAGACGTCCATCTCGGCAGACCTCGCTGACGTCATTATGTTTGTCCGTTTGTCGTTTAGCTTTAAAATTTTAAACTTTACAAATTTTATAATTTAAACATTTTCTCATAGGTTTAAAATCATTTCTCTTCTGGTTTTCAAACACTGAAACTGGTCCACTGGATATGCTGAACTGTCAATGTTGTAACAAAAGAGAAGGGTCGTAAATGTAAATACCACTACCGTACGAGTAAGCTAGCTTGCTGTTGCTAATAGCAAGTTGTTGATGCTACTGCTACTAGCAAGCATGTGCATGTGCTTAGTTCATCTCAAGCAAGCGACAGAAGAAAGTAAATAGTAAATGGCATGCAAGCGAAACATTACCAATCAACAAAATGGAAAATTGTTATAATAGTAATATTATATAGTCTTGATGATATCCTCGCTTCGATTTTGTGTTAACCGATAGATGACTACTTATACCGGCGATGATCAACAATTTTATTGTAGTTGTAATTGTCTTTATTTTACTTTATAGTTTCCGATACCGACCGATTCCCTCCAAGGGTCATGGTTCGGTTGCCGCCACTAGACTATGTTCTCCCCTGGTCCCCTAGACAGTATCTATAACACACCAGTCGGTCAAATAACCAATCACATAGGAAAGAGGAAAGTAGCGAAGAATGAAAGATATATCAAGGAAAAATAAACCTGCTGTAATTGCAGCGCAGTAGAGACGCCGATGAAATTGATTGTATTGATACAAGCTGATTGAATTAATAAAAACTTGATATTTTGGCTTGACAGTTTACCTGGTATCGCTATACAAAATTTGAGCTAATTTGGATAGATTTGGATCCCATAGGTGTCAATACCCTTAGGTATGTATGTTGAATTGATGATGAATGAATGCATGAATGTTTTATTAAAGAGTTGAATTGTTCAGCCAATATAATCGTGATACCCTAAGATATGCTGAATTTGAACCATTTTGGTTAAAGTTTAATTTTTGTACCCCATCCCCCCCGAACGACCCACTGCTGGGGTTTACCAAATTTTCTCAAATTATATCCCAGAGATGCCACTACCCTAAGGTAACCTGTGTGTCAAATTTGAGCCAAATCGGCTTTTAACTATGGTCATTTAACTGTTATTGCGCCGATGAAAGATATTTCATCTAGTATTGCTTTTAGCGTATTTGTCTGTCTGTCTGTCCGTCCGTCCGTCATCACTTTACAGGGCAGACGCTTCAGCTGATTTGGCTCAAATTTGGCACATAGGTACCTTAGGGTAGTGGCATCTTGGGGTAAAATATGAGCAAATTTAGTGGACCACCGGGGGGTCATTTGAAATTAAACTTTATCCAAATTAGCTCAAATTTTATATAGCGATACCAGGTCAACTGACAAGCCAAAATATCAAGTTTTTATCAATTAGTCAGCTTGTAGCAATACAAAGCTTTCATCGGCGTCTCTACTGCTGCAATTATAGCAGGTTTATTATTTTTGTTTAGTCTACTTTATTTTAATTGTTGCATTTTCTTGTCCTTTCAAGTTATAGTGAACACTGTGTGCAGTTCATCGATGAAATTTTCTCTCCTCTGTGCGAGGTACAAAAGTAGCTCTACACTTTACAGGATGTCATGAACATGTTAATTACTAATTACCTATATATATATATATATATAACATTATTATATGAACAAAATGAACATTGATTACATGATTCCTCAGTTTACAGTAGCCATAGAAACAGGAGGGACAAATATGACACGGGTGAATTTTTCGTCCCAACTTTGGTACAACTCTTTCCGCATTGAAACGGGAAATTTGAGACACATGCTATTAACGGATAAGGGCAATTCTGATGCCCCCTTTCTACAACCCTTTGATCCTTTACCGCAGACGACGTATTCTCAAGTACCACTTCGTACTTTTCTTTTTCCTTCCACTCGTTGTTAACGTTTCCACAACGGTTGTTAATAATAATGCTTTGTTTTGTTAGTCACCTCTTGGTATTGTGATTGTGACCTTGTATTTTTTATGTTGAATGTAAACGTTTGTTGTTTGTTATGTTAATTGACTGTTAATTTATTGTGTGGCGTGCCTCTTTCCGTTCCGTAGTAGCAAACAATAGTTTACTATCTTTATCGGAAGCAACGTCACCGAAAAATATTATGGCAAAATGTATGTGCTGATATAAATAGTAAGTGAGTAAGTAGATAGTGAGCACTCCGCCGTAAAGGCTGCAAGTAATTGGGAGGCTTTTTGTGTCGTCCACAGAATTGCGACACGAGTTTTAACGTATGTCATTCTACAGCAGTGGAGAAACTTACCATGAATTTCAAGCTGGTTTGTTTTCTTCAGTGCGTCGTTGCCGTTATGGCAAACGCAGTGTCAAAAATCGATCCCATGGCAAAAATTGAACCAAGTCTGAAAGATAAATTGGATATGGGCAACGTGGCAACTATTGTTATTTGGTTTGGGGATACATCTGCCGCCCTAGAATCCGTCACCCATGCACCTGGAGCTTCGCGCGCGCAAAAAGCGGCGGCAGTCAGTAAAGCGTTGCGAGAGTCCAAGGACAAGAGTCAAGCAGGGGTGCTCACCATCCTGAAACGACACAAGGCTCGGTACGAACAAAATTGGGTGGTCAATCAAATCATGGTTTTCGATGCCAACAGGATGTTGGTCATTGAAGTTGTGCACAACCCTGAAGTTTTGGCTGTGACAGACCGAGATAACTCCCAAATTGGAACCCAAATTCACTGATTTTTAGCTGGATATCATTTGTCATCCTCCCCCTCCCTTCACCATACGAATAAACCAATCAGATTTAATTTTTGATGGATATAGTATACAGTGTCATTATTTATTGGTCATACTCGGCTCCAGAATCAAATTACTTGGGCTAAAACAGTAGTCATTTAATTTCAAATTAGTCTTTTGTAACCAAGCTACAAAATAGAAGGTAGACAAACGACTATAAAAGAATGGGGAACTGGCAAGGAAATTACTTCGATTTTCAAGCAAGGTCTACTGGTTTTGCCAATGTTAATAGTCAAATAATAAAGGTGAACGAAAACAAATTAATTTTGTTAAAAAATTACTTCAATAGATTGATCTGTTGATAAAGAGCGAAGACATGCCACCATCACCAACAGTTTCACATGCGGATGACAACTGGATAAAATAAACGTTTTCCCCATAAAACTGATTTTCACAGCACCATTTATAATGCTTACTTGTATATCAATTTAAATTGCGTGCATTTTTATTTACAAAAATATTGTTTACTCCGCTAAAGTAAATTAGATGATGGTAGTATCTTTTCAGACTAACATTTGGTTTTTTCATTAAATAGCACGTATGTAAACTACTGTAAAAGATAGTTTACTTTTTTGACAAAAAATTCATGCCAAATCTGGATTGTATCTGCCCAAATGGAGGAAGAATGATGAGTCTGGTTTTTGTTGCTGCTGCTCCCATTGTCTGAACCTCTGCTGTGAATTTTTATGACACTGTATCCAAGTCCGCAATTGGATCAGGTCCGCTTCTAGCGTATCTGGGGACTCTCCAACAACCGAAATATTGGCTGATTCAATCTTGACTTGGTTAACTTTTTTCTGCAGAGCACATTCAGTCGGGATACTAGATTTGTTGGGTGGAGCTTCACTTTGCGAATGTTTCTTTCTGTGTCGGTACATTGTGGAATAACAATTAAACGTTTTGGAACACGTTGAACACTGGTACATCTGCTGAGAGGGGCTCGCCGTTTTGGGGGCGATCAGCGAATTACTAGCGGGTAAAGAGTGATATAATATTAAGTTCTGGTCCAACGGCTTTTCGTCAATAGTGGAGACGTTCTTTGATTTGCTATTTTTGGGTGGTCTTCTGGTCTTCGTGTTGGGGCTCTGGGCGACTGCTGACGATGGAGACGATAGTATAGAAAGATTCAATGTGTGGTTCTTCTGGTCCGGCGGCTTTTCTTCAATAGAGGTGACATCCTTTAATTTGATGTTTTTGGGTGCTCCTGTCTTGCGGAACTGGGTGGTGGCAGCTGCTGCAGGTGCAGATGGGAACGATGGTACAGAAAGATTCAATGTAAGGTCCCTTTGGTCCAACGGCATTTCGTCAACAGTGAAGACATCCGTTACCGTGCCATTTTTGGCCCGTGTTCTGGTCTTGCGGGACTGGGTGGTGCCTGAACCTGCGGATGGGAACGATAAATGGTCATTCAATTTAAGGTTCCTCTCGTCCGGCGGCTTTTCGTCAATAGTGAAATCCTTTAATATGCTAGTTTTGGGTGCTCTTCTTGTTTTCCCGGACTGCGTGGCAGCTGCTGGAAGTGGAGACGATAGTAAAGAGTGATCCATGGGGTTCTCGTCAGGCTGTTTTTCGTCAATTGTAGAAACATCATTTAAGTTGCAGCTTTTGGACTGTATTTTGGTTTCTGGGTGTTGGGCTGCTCCTGGAGATGGAGACCTCTCGACAGGCGATTTTTCGTCAACTGTAGAAATAGCGTTAAAGTTAAAGTTGTTGGGTGGTATTTCGAGGGACTGGATGCCTGCTGCTGAAGATGGAGACGTAATAAGCAAGGATTGATCCAATGTGAGGGTTTTGTGGTCTGGCGGCTTTTCGTCAATTTTTACCATTGCACGAACTGATGAAGAAGGATCTTGTATTGGCTTGACTTCTGAAGAGTTTACACGACATGGGCTACTAATACCATCATCGTGGTTGACGACCCCACAGTGCCCTTTACTTTGGTGCTTAGTTAACAACTTCGAATCGAAGAATGTCTTCGAACACTTTTCGCAGGCATTAGTACGAATTTTGGGATGTTTCGCTGTTGTATAAATCACCAAGGATGCATGATTGTGAAATGCAGCCCCACACTCCAAACATTCATATGCGCGCTCCCCCACATGTTTGTTGATGTGACCGTTTAAGCAGGCTTCATCTGAAAACGTTATCGAACAAAATACCTAGGTACTCAAATTTTTTTTAGATAAACTAATCGTGAAGGGTACTTGAGAGTTTGTATTGGCGTGACTGGGTGACCCCTGTGGCCGCATTTCTGGAGCCTATTTCACAAAGTGATTTTGACTATGATTAGTTGATTAGTGCAATTTAGTATCTCTGGGACTCATCAACTAATCATAGTCAAAATTGCTTTGTGAAATAGATTCCTGATATTCTTTCCCTGGTTACCTGATTTTCTTTGCAGGATTACTGGAGTTTTTCTTGGTTTTTGAACAACTGTTTTCTTGAACTTTGTTTGAGATTCAATTTTTGGTTTGGCTTCACTACAAGTGCTCCTCTGATGTACTTTCAACAGCTCCCGACTATAGAAGGTCCTGGAGCATAAAGAACACGGAAAGCGTGTCTTGAGATGGACCCGCTGTTTGTGAACATTCAAGGTACCAGAGTGATGAAAGCTGGCGTCGCACTCCAGACATTCATATGGCCGTTCTCTTGTGTGCGTATTAATATGCATTTCCAAGGCAGTGTAACTGACCTCTACTTTTGGACAGAATAAGCAGGACAGGTCTCTTTTCGGTCGTCGCGTTTGCTTTGTTATTTCCCCCAGTTTCACTTTATTTCGTTCGCGTTGACCCACTTTGAAGATGGACAGCTTAGGACGTACTTCGGCTTTAACCTTCACTTTAGTTTTCAATGAAATGATTTCGTTTATAGTAGATTGGATCGTTTTGACGTCTTCCCGAGGAGCCTTTCGAGCGTGATTCATCTTTCGATGAGTCCACAGCATCATATACGTTCGAAAGGCTGCGGGGCACACAGTGCACTTGTAATTTTTTCTTTTGTTTGTAGATGATAGTTCATTTTTTAATCTGCCATTGAATGAAGGTTCCTTCGTTTCTGGAGGTGTCTGTTGTTCGGAAGAACCATGTTTTCCCCCACACTCAAACTTCATCTTCTTACTCCTGTCACTGCTCATTAGGCGCGGGTGCGTTGCTTCCGCTCGCTTTTTCCTTGCCTTCATTTCGAATGAAAGATGTTTGCTTTTCAGAACCACAGTCTTAATTTCCGAGCAAAGTGACGCCTTAGCATAAGTGCTCCTACACAGAATGTTCAATATAATAATTTAATCTTTAAACTATCCATACAGCATACATGGTTGATGGATAGATGAATACATGGTTGTTGTTTTTGGAACAAATCAACAAACTATCAAGTAACAATGAATTGTTATCTTAATTTTAATTCTTGCCATCTTACCTATATACTTTTTTAATCTGAGCCACGCCACAAAGAGAAAAGAAAACCAATCGCAACTCAATCCAATCTTGTGTTCGAGATCCGTTTCCCAATATAGTAATAGTAAATAGTTCTCACTTAGTGGTTAATTGTTAACTTTCTTCATAATACTCAAGCAGCACAAGCTTTGTGTTGTGGTGACGGTGAAAATCTAACCTTCTGTCCAACTGCCAACGTTCCAAGTCAGTAACAGTAAATCTAACGAATGGAATGGACCTAGACCTGAAGGATAATCAAAGTGGTGTCGGCGTTCGTCTTAGGACTGGACTGGAGGGTGGTTTGGTTTCGAGGTACAAGTAAATAAACGCATCCCATTATAACTCGCGTACTCGCGTTTCCAAATACACGAGCACAGTCAGTGCACAGACAACATCAGAAGTTCTGATTCAGAACATCTGATGTCAAATCTAAAGCCTTTGTCTATGTTTGCACACAACGCAACACAATTCAGAATGGAAGTTTTTCTTCTCTCTTCAGTCTCTTCTTTTCTCAGCAGCAAGGTTGCTGCAGGTGTAGCAGTATAGTAACACCATATACCAAAGTGCGTTTCTTTGCTTGTAATAAAGCGTTCGGGTAGTATGGTAACAACAACAAGTGTCCCATAAGTAAGTCTACTTACCTACTCATGACTCATAGCACTATTCCCACAACAGAACTGGGTTGGTCACCGACTAGTCTGGTGACCCCGGGACCCCGACTTGTTTGGTGACCCCGGGACCCCGACATGTCTGGTGACCCCAGGACCCCGACTTGTTTGGTGACCCCGGGATATCGGGACACAGGGGTCCCGCCTAGATCTGTCCCACAAGTCTCACAAACAACATGCAGGGCATTTTTACATTTCCAGTTGAATGTAGTACAATTAGGACCATCTTTTGTTAGCTGTTAATTTTTGTGCCTCCTTTGTTCTACCAATAACTGGATCAAAGGGTCACGGACTTTCTGACAAATTTATTATCTCTCCCATAGGTGGACAGACCGGAGATTTCTAAGATAAGAATTTAGCTAGAATCTAACGGTATGTCGATTTCCGCTCCGATTGAGATGCATTTTGCTCCATAAATTTTAAATGGAAACTTAGTAAAAGGAGACTACTACCTAATCCAATGAAAATAAAAAGCCATAATGCTGTATAGAGACGTAGCTGAAGGATTTGTATTGACACAAGCTGATAGA
>JAHZNB010007187.1:0-10053 GCA_027744295.1 Callyntrura guangdongensis | reverse complement strand
GGTTTACTCATTTGTTATTTCACTAGAATACCTAAGTAAGTTTCAAATCACCTTACACCTATAAGTGTTTATTAGGATCAAATAAGTTTAAATCTGAAGCATTTAAAAAATGGAAATGGTTACAGTTTGAATGGGTAGAATTACAGCCATCACTTCTAAAATGTAAATAATTCTATGATCAATTACCAAACCTTGATATCCGGCACAATATTGTAGTTGAATAAGGTCAAAAAAGGCCAGTTGTCGGGTTTCAACCCAAACCAAAAGCATTTGATGTCTTTGTAAAGGCATATTTATTGATTGTTTGTAAAATAGAGTTTAAAAATAATGCACTACTTCAAACCATGATTACATTTATTCAGCATTGTTGAATATTGACAACTCCATTATACAAATTAAGTAAGCAGTACACAAATTTCGATAAATATATGAACTACGCCCTTTCAGAAATCGGTAATCTTTTATTCCTTTAAACTTTTATGTACTATATTATATGCACCTTGTCTTTCAAGTTTAACCTACTGCCATCGTAATAACATTAATTGCACTGATAAACCAATTGCAAAATCAATACATACTAACGGCGTCAGTTCCTCAATATAGTTATTGTCTCCAAATTTGATTTTGATACAAGCGCATGATTTTATGAACCTTCGTCTCCAACTTGCCTCCAAAATCCTACTGGTACATCCTTTCCCAAGTTTCAGCGTCCTCCATTGCCATTCCCTACTTTTTATTTCTTCCAGCAATATTTTTATATTTCGATAGGCAGCAACAATGCCACCAATAACTACCAACAAACACAACATCGCTTGCATTATACACATTCCTAGAGTAGCATGCAATAAAATGTTTTCCTCATTGACATTTTTGACAAATAGGGGCAGTGAAGTAGCAAGGATTGATATTGCGGCAAAGATAAAGAAGAGTAAAAGTTCACTTTGAACCTTGTTGCCCATTTTCGCAAGAATCATTATTTCGCGGTACTTTTTAATGTTCTGCATTACCTCGGATGCAGTTGTACTTTGTTTGGTTGAACTCCAAATCCTGAAAACCAAGTGATTTAGGCTTAGCAAATCTACAAGACTGTCTAATTATAATATGCAAAATTATGTGTAGTTGTACCTCAAAACTGCATCATTTATGATCCATATCGACAGAATGTGTAAGACTGGTAGTGTAAACCCAATCCCGTTCATACCAAAATTCCATACACAAAAGTTGACCACAAAAACCAAACCTTCTTCAACCGATGTCACAATAACTTCGCGCCAGGACGGAATAGATTGGAAACAGTTTGCATATTCAGACGTCGTGTTGCATTTTGACAGCAAAAAGTATCCAATCAGTGACTTTTTACACGGGGTTTTCCAGTGAAAAGCCAACAGAAATGCGAGTGGAAACAGAGTACTATTTGCCATAACACATGGATAAAATGCCATACCAAGCAAATCTACCAGATTTGATGTTGAATGAATGGATGGCAGCATTGATTCCTTCCTGTCCAGTTTCAGAAGATTGTTTAGGTAAACAATTACTTCTGATTGTTTCCCATTGACAAAATGGTGTGCCACAATACCATAAGAAAGTCCAACCGCCGCCATACATCCTACAATTCGTTCCATGGTTGCCTCTGAATGGTTTGTTTTTGCAGAAGAGCTAACATTTAGTTGGTAGAATTGTTGGAAAATCAACACCGCAACCAGCAGCTTGTTTACCTTAAACATTTGCCTATAATACTTTTGTTTTTTTGCGTCAACCGCGGAAATACCTTTGAAAGATTTTACTAATACGGAGGGCTGTGTGGGATTATGATAAACATCCCACTTTCTTGTTAAGGGCGTGGCCTGGAAAAATTCCAGTTGTGCCATCGTTTTAGCTAAAAGCCAAGATTTGTTAATTAAACTCATGGCAAACTGCTACTAGTTTCTGCTCCAGTTTTCTGTTAACGACTGAAATATTTTACAATGCAAACAAGACGTTTTAACCTCGAGTTTATGTCTTATTGTTTAACGATAAATATGTAACCCATGAGGCAAATCAGCAAATGAGGACAACAGGATTAATTACAAAGATAAGTATTGACATTAACATGTTAGACCTTTCTTGAATTATCTTGAAAATCATTGACAGGAGACGTGTTTATCAAAGGTAAACTTCCGCAGTAAACTAACTGAATAAACAGCAAATACATATAATGGCCGGTTTTCGTAAACAAATTCATAATAAAAAATACAAAGGTTTGACGTGTCTGAATGTTATCCAGTACTTTGAATAAACTGTGAGATAGTCATTAGTAATATTGGGAGAAATTTAAGAAACTTTGCGTGTAGTCTTCGCAGAAATGTGTGGAAAACGTGTCAATAATTTTTTAAATTATTATTAGTAATCTAATGAAATCGAAAGTATTCTTAACTTTTGAGAGACAGCGTCACCATGATGGCATGATATAAATAGTCTAATCCGTTAGCACTAATCTGTATATTTGTATACTAAAAGTTAGTAAGGAAAAGCAGTGTCAAAGCAAACCTTTGTCTTTTCTTAGTAAACCCCATTGACTTTATTTCAAATTTAATTGCACCCTTGATGTCTGTGGTAGCACATTCTCAAAATCATTATATTATTTATTACTTATAGAGCCCACGCTCCTCTCCAAATTACTAAATCTGATGCATGTAAGACTTGTTCATTTACAATAACTCTTGTACTGTAACTCACGACGTGTGCACATATTTTTCTATAAGCAGTCTAATTGGAATTCTTTTGCAAGTTTCATTTTCGACTATTTACATTAAATTTAATTTCTTATTATTTTGACTGCAAAAAATTGATCCATTTTTGTAAAACTTAATTTATTGTTTCATTTTAACTGAAATTTCTAATTTTCTCATAAAACCACGAGTCACCCGCACAGCACCCCCAGTCAATTCACAATAAACATTGGTTCCACCTCTTACTACCTTTGAAGCTACCAATTCAACTCATCCTTTACAAACACATCAACTGCACAACACATTACTGTAAAATCTCTGTAATCCTTTTGTATTATGTAAAGTGGTCCGGCGAGTAAGGCAAAGTGAGGTGAGATGAGAGAAAGTGACAGAGTAGACAGAGCACAAGAGAGAGAGTATCGTACTACAAGATCATATTTATTTTGCTACTGAACGACTACGAACTGCCCGTTGTTCAGCAGGTTACAGGTTGCTTTTATAGCACTTGGTTTCCGGGGAAAGTATGATAGTTTCGGTAAATACCGATATGATGTTCGGGGCATACATTCATACATACATACATACATACATACTTCAATACATGCATGGGTAATATTACATACACCAGTATTTCCTTCTTCAATCAGACTGTCACATACCTCCCTTTTCCATCAAGATTAAATATAATATATTGTTTATTTGCAACAGTTATATTGTTACACTACATGACACTATTATAGTTTTACTACAGAACATTTCATTCACTACTATATATTACATTCACTAAGATAATTAATTTTTTGCTTATGCACACCTTAAAGAGTTATGAAGGAAACTGAATCTACCTCCGGTAAGTCTGTCCACGATACACATACTTTGCATGGTAGGTGATACGTATTGTCTGTTTGTGTTTACGTTAATGCATTTGTAACTATGGTTAGAATTAAAAATTTAATAGTTAATGCAAACGGATCAGTTTTAAAGTAGTGTTGCACCGAGAAAGAGCACAAATATGATACGCAGCAAAGGCTAAGACATTGTTGGATGAAGGCAAATTGAGAGCGGGGCAACGTGAAACTTGTGATACCGGATAAAGGATATGGCATAATATTTAGCAGTGAGTTCCTGGAGATATGATTTTAAAACAATGTATTAGTAAACGTGTGCGTATTATAGATTAATGTTGTATTAATTTTGGACCTAATTTGTGAACCTTATCGGGGTCCATGTATGGAAAAGTACGTATGCTAAAATTACGGGCGGTGTTTGAGAAAAAGTGAAGTGTTCCGCGTTATCTTTCTTGCGTGAGTGAATGTCAGTTATGAGTTTAAGGACTATGTGTGGTTGAAAGGTGATATGAAACGGTACAGGATTTTCAAAACTTGGAATAATAAGCATTAGACGAGTGTATGTAAATGTATAAAACGTGGGCATGGATGTTGTCAATGTGTCTTGATGTGATCATCGGTATCGACCCTAATAGTGTTTTGGTTCGACTTGCTATACTGTACTTGACTGTCTATTTGAATTCAAGGAATCGGAGTAAGAATCCCCGTACTGTATATTATTATTTGAATAGGTAAGTGCCTCAGTCCAAAAGTGTCGATAGACTGACGTTTCTAGTTTCAATAGTACTGGTATACATTTCATTAATTTTTTATTCGTTTAGGTTTATTAAGGTGTTCGGATTTTTTAACTACCATTAAATGTTTTTACGTCTGGTATTGCTAATGAAGTCAAGCGGGTAGGTGGTATGATCACCAGGCTTTTTTAAATACTTTAAACATTTAAATAGATTTGTTTTTAAATGTGTATATAAATGCTTTTTTGTATTGAGTATTTACCATTTCAAACGTTTTGCGAGAATTGTGTTTAGATGAAAATGTATTTCCTTGCAAAAAAAATGTATTGGAAATACTATTTCATTTCCCCCAGTTATACAAAACTATTTAAATGTTTCCTTAAATCATTTAAATACTTTTCAATATTACAGTGTACATCAACACCACAAAATGTATCCCAGACCTATTGCATTTTATTTTTCATTGCCTATTTAGGTCTATTTTTGTTTTAGTTTGCCTATATTATTAACATGTAACATTTTCCAACGAACTATGAAAGTGTCTTTGGACTCTAAGAGCTGACAATTTGTTGTTTACGTAATAACAAGTAACTACTTACTAAATGCAGGTTATTATTTCTTTTTCACCGTATCAAAATTTATTGAATCAATATTAAAAGACATTTATCATAGATAATGTTTGCGTGCGTATTAGCGTTAAGCAATAGAAAAATGGCAATGAAGAGCGTTTTTAGTTAATGCTATCAACGTATTATGCCCCAACAGATGCAGTTATTGAGATAACGATTTTCGAAATGTTTAAATTTTAAAAGTTAGTAAAATTATTTTGCATAGTCATTTCTCGACAAAACTAGTTGCCTGCTTTACTGCGGCTAGATGGTATTTCATTTATATGCAGATATGTAATTAAATACAATATATTTGTATTTACTATTTCGACTTGAACGAGGTATTTGTTTTTTGTATTTGTATTTGGGATTGCACTAAAGTCAAAAAGTAGTTAAATACAAAATGTATTTACGGTACTTTGTGTATTTCGTATTTACTATTTAAATGTTTTCACCACTGTATTTAAGAAAGCTTGATGATCACCATACGTTAGTAGTGATATGTAATCACTGAATAGTATTATACTAGTTTTATATACTTATTTAGACTTTTGATATAAATGATATTAAATTCGGAATGTATTTTTCTTGCACAGGGGCTATATGAGAGGAAATTTGAATTAGCTGAAGGGATCCAATGGGACTCTTTGGATGTGCCAGCCGTATTCTGACATGGCGACGGTTGTGTGATGTGTGATGTCTAAAATTAATATGTGCAAAAGGGAGCAAGCAAGGACGAGGGACGTCGTGAATTAATGAGAAGAGATTTCGCGGACACTAGTTAGTGTTATTATTATATACTATTGGTCACCAGGATTGTTAGAGGTGTATTGTTGTTGCTGATTACTATGAGTTTTGTGTGCAAGATGGGTCGACAATAAATTTGTATTGGGCCTGTGATCATTGAGCGTGTATTGCTAGACTTGTGTTCGGTTTTGATTTAGATGTGCTGAGTAGGATTGCTAGAGTAAAAAAATATACTGGATTTTGGGGTGACATGAGTGCCAAACATAAGAATGAACATTAGTTTTATTGACATATTTTCATCAATGGTGGACTTGGAGAATGTGGCATGTTTTTGGTTTGTTTATTGGTCTTTATAGGGGCTACATGAGAGAATTCTTAAATATCTCGATTAATATCTATATTTACCCCTTATTTCTCGGGTAGGAGGTGTAGTCTGTCCATAGAGTGATAGACGTTGTAAATTTTGAAGGGTATGGGGCATCGTAAATAATATCAAAAATTTTGGAATGGAAGTTGTTTAGGGGGCACTGTTACAGAGATGTTTGGTTGTCAAAGACGCTTTATCACTAGATACACATTGATTTCCGTACTGAGTAAAAACTGATGGTTTGTTTTGCTTTTTTTAGGGTGGATTTTAGGAGCATATTCATGACCATCAACTGTAGTTAATTTATACGTGATGGTGAATATTTCGAGTTGGTTTCTTTGTGAGCTACTGTAGTGCCTGTAAAGCCCTAATGATTGAAAGATGGTAAATATTGGTTTCTTAGAAAAAGCAAAAATCGGAATAATAATAAGCTGTTTTAGTTTAATGTGTTTTTTTACTTTTTCCCGGTAGTTATTGGTGGATGGTGGATCTTCACAGTTAAGATAAATTTGGGAATTGATTCATGTTCTTGGTGGAACAATTGAACAGGTAATGGCCCAAAAAATATCACATTCTCAATTCAATGAATGCATATAAAATTTGGCTAAGCCTATTTAGTAAAAAAATTGTTTGCATGCTTGGTAGATGATAGATATCATAATTCGTACGGTGTTAATTATTTTTTCTGAAATTACTAATACATTAGGATGTTCGTGTCCTTGCTGTGTTACGGAATGTATGCCGTAAAAATGTTGCTTTCTTGCAAAAATGTAAGCGAGGAAGGAACGTCAACTGATTGTATTAAATGGATGGATCAATCGACGTCAACCACAGAACAATGCAATGCAACAAAACTACTGACACGAATAAAATGCCCTGTCAAAATAAACAAGGAATATTAATGGAGACAATATTTATTATTGAAAGACCTCCTTTTAATCTGGGACCTTCCTCAGAAGTCCATGATGACCCGAACAAGACTTTTTTTGGATATCCTCGACCAATTGGGGTTCGTAAAGGTTATCACGAAGAGCCAGCAAGACAACCAAGTTCAAAAACAACTGTTTTCGGAAATGTAAAAAACACGTCTGGACTAGACTATTTACAACCATTGATGGCGATTTCTGTTCACCATCTTGGATCAGGTCTCCCGAGGTACAATACACCTTCGGACTGGAAGGAGGAAGAACAACAATATGCACTTCCGCCTAGCGTACTGGTACCACAAGCAGTACATCCGAGAAATCGCCCAGTGGATCGGGTAATGCGGGATCCAGGTCCACGAGGACAAAACCATTCGCATTAAACACCACAGGCATGAATGTAAGTGTATATTTATGCATATGAATAGAAGTAAAAGTATGAGTAATTGGCATTAATATTTGGTATGGGTTTTCTTTTCTTTTCTTTTTGTAAGGGATCACCAGTGCCCGAGATAATAATTATAATGCTAATGACATTATCTATGTTCAAGCCTGGTTGCCTGTCTGGCGTACCTATATGATAAGTGGTGTTGGAGAAAGAATAAAAAAAATTGTAATGACCTTAATTATCTATTGTTTTTTGTCTCCATAGCCTATCAGACGGAACAATCTTGTCCAGAGAGCATCTGTTTGTGTTTATAGGGGCTATGTGGGATGGGAATTGTAAACCTGTATTCCTTGTCGGGTTGCACCATTAGTTTAATATATGCGTAGGAATGAAGTTAATGATATAAATATGTGCTATAGATATCCTAGGTATCCTAGGTATGATTAATAGCATCGATGTGTAAAAGGTTGTTGATTAAATGACTATGATAATCGAGTGTATTCAAATGAAATAAATTGTTTGTGTAGTGTTCATCTAGAACTTGTCCTAATACAATAAGAGATGCTATTAACTATAGGAGATATTGGTAACAATTTGAACGCGTATACTAGTCAATTTGTATAAAAATGTATGTATATTTTAACAGGAACTGTAACATATATCGGTGGATTTTTTACCATATTTCCTAATGCTTTGGTTTTTTATGATTAATTCGTATTAAGATCCTATTTCAGGATGGGAGAAAAATAGTCTAATCAACTTTACAAGGATGTTATTTTTACGGATTACATAGAGTTATGCTGTATATTACGTAAGTAGTATTAATGGAGAACAATATTAGCATGCTCAGATTATTCATATTAGCAGCATGTATCATATACTTTGTGTGTTTGTGAATTGGGGCGACTTGAGACAATTCACTAAACCAACTCTGGTGTAAGGAATCTAGAAATTTCATCTAACTTGTCTTCTTCCAAAATGCTGTAAGTTTGCTGAAGGAGATGTTGAACGAGACCTTTTAGAAAACGAAAATTGCGCCACTCTGCTTGGTGTTAAATGTCGCCCGACCAATCGCTTTGTACGCGTCTTTCCGTGTTAGCAGTTTATCATATAACAATTTGGCTTCGGATGTGTTGCCTTGCATCCCTCCTGTTGCGTCCTGCAGATGACGATATATAACCAAAATGTCAATAAACACTTTCATCTCAATAAAAACTTGATTGTAGTAGTTTTAATAATACATAATAGATTTTCTACATCACCATTACTAAAAACTTCGTCAGCTACCAAAATGGCCTTTAGCACTGTATTTACTTTTGTTTCATTAAGTAACTCCGGGAGATGTTTCGTAATGTAAATTTTTTGCCACGGTTCCATTTTAGATTTGCATACGTAAGTTGTTGCAAGTATTTGTTGCTCAATGTATAAGTATAATTTTCGGACAACAAGTTTTTTAAATTTCTGGCCAACAACTTTGCTTCTTTGATGAATTGACGGTTTACCCAAAAAACGAGTTACCAGATGACACATCTATATATGTTGGTGGATTGTGTATGGACATTAGTAGTTGTCCAAGTTGTATGGTAGAGCGGCTGGACTGATTGTAATTTGCACTCGTTCAACATTGACAACGTGATGGTTGTTAAGTTTAAACTGGATAAACATTACGAGTAACAAACAACTCATTTATGCATTAGCCAAAAATCTACAGTCAGATAAATTATCACCACAAGTACACAAGGTATTCACAATTGCAGAAAATGTTGTGCCGCAAGTTAGAAAGGTGGATTTACACATCACAGTTGACATAAAGATGATAGCATTGAATGTGAATAATGAAAATTTACTGACGTTTAATGAAAATTTCAGTGAATGTAATAAGCAGCACTTATGCCTCTGGCCTCCACGTCTATGTCTATGGAACTAATATCGTAATATGTACTATGTACGACGGCATCCAAGTGGCGATAAACTCGGAACTATCTCTCTATCTGAACTTCAGTTTGTACATTCAGATCAAATCCAGAAATGTGAAATAATACATAACGGGTAAGCATATATGATGCTTTCGTTGTGAAATTACTCAAGCAGGTAATCTGAATTTGAACGTGAATATTTACAGAATTACCACAACTTATAACGGTGTCGTTACTGGTAAATGTTCTTAGCGGGATAATTTTCGTAATGTGATAAAGAAAACAGTTGGGCGGGGTAATTGTAATAGGTTGATTTATTTTAAACATAATGTAGACAAGGGGTTAAAGTGGAAATAAGTAAATAGGTTGATTTATTTTAAAATATTATATGCACAACGAGTTTAGGAAAGGTTGAATGAGAAAGAAGTGGCGGGGAGTTCGTATTGCAATCTAATCCAGTCACTGCGTGTAATTAGCTTCATATTGCATATTAGCCCGTGTTCTCCTAATCATGGTTGTCAATGATTATCAGGGCAGCCGTTTTCATGATTTATCATATTTTAAATAGTTATCAAGATTTAAATGAGCTTCAGTATTTACGTGAACGAATCATATAAAAAGGAGCTCTTTAAACCACACTTATAAACGCATATTTTGCATATTTTGGATCTTAAGCGCATAAAAACATACAAAATACATATTTTGAGAAATTTATGCATATTTTATGATTTTATAGAAAAATTCTTCGCGACGGTGTACTTTTTTAATGTTATATCCATTTTACCATTAAGGTTTGACCAAATTTACCGCA
>JAHZNB010007185.1:0-10552 GCA_027744295.1 Callyntrura guangdongensis | reverse complement strand
CTGCGCGTGCATTATTCGGCACAAATACCTTTAAAGCTCAAAAATGTATTCTGGTAACAATGAAGTTGTAGCAATAACATACTCATGCAGCTAGCTAGAAAGAGCACAGAGAAGCGTATAAGCATGCTTAAAGTTGTTGTTGATGATGATGATAATGATGACGATGATGTATGGTATGCTGCTCATATTAATCCCTTTTCACAATTCACAAGTGCAAGTGTTCTATACGTTCTTCTATAAAAATTCTTATACTATTTCAGTTTAGCCACACAAACACAGCCAGAGCTAGCAAAGTCATTCAGTAAGAGATACCATATCTCTGCGTTTAGCCTGTTCATAAAACAAGAACTGCAACCTGCAACTTGTCTTCTTTCTCTTTTTTCCCTTCATTGCAACATATTGTACGTTTGCTGTTCACTCTCTTCAAAAAAACTGAAATTCTATGAGCACATATTTTTCTTTTGCTTTACGTGTGGTTTGCCCCGGTCAGTCGCTGTCTCTCCTACTAAATTCTACATTACTACAATTACCACGTATTTTTTAGCAACTGCAACGTTACCAGTTACAAAACAATAACTATATGTTTTTCATACAGCTCCCCATACATACTATCATACTATATTATAAAGAATAATGATAACTCGTACATTATTATAAGCGTACGCCATGCACAGGAAAATAGGCTGTACGTGAAAATACAATGTTCTCATTATCGTCAACATCAGTTTTCAGAAAAGTCGAAAGGACTTACTACAACACCACCACGAGCATCACCACCAGACAACAGCTATAAAGCAGTGCATGAAATGGCTATTTGCAAGAGAGCTAAAACTTAATACCTAAAAAATATAGTGCATACTTTATTTATTATCATCATCGGGCTACTAACAAAACTACACACCACATCTACATGCATACATGCATGTTCTCTCTCCTTTCTGAATGTGTGAACGTAGCACAAAAGTAAGTGTTCCTCTTTTCATCGTTATTATTATTTGCCCTGTCTCTCTGTAGTGCCATTTGCCGTATAATATTTACAGTGAGAGTTCAGCAGAGTGTTCCTTCACTTCATCCTTCCTTTTACTGCCAGTGCCCATATCATTAGTCAGGTAGGTTGCGGCTTTAATGGCTGGCTGGTTAGCCTACAAGCAAAATGTGGGCACGTTATTGTGTATCTAGTATCTAGTACAACAAAAGCTATAGAGACTACGTATCTTTTTAAAAAGCACGGAGGAGAGAGAACTCTTTACTGCTTTTTGCCTAATATCATTACCACTTATGTATGAGCACGCCACAATGAAGCGTAGGAAAGATACCCCTGCACTGACTGAGATTCTCTCTCTCTCTCTCTCTCTCGTTCTTGTCATGTCATAGTAGAAAGTCAAAGTAGTTTTGAATTTTTTTTTGCTGTACGGTTATACGATGCACTTGATATGTTCTTCTACGTACACCATACATATACACCAGTAAAAATAGGAACGTAGCATGCCTCTGTGTATTGAGAATTGAGTTGAGAGAATGAGAAAAGTATTTAAATGTAATGGAATATATATTGTATACATAAAAAATCATCAGCACATCATCATCAGCAGCATCATCATCATTATCATCGTCAGAGACAACACTGACACATCCGCATACATAAGTGTACTACTATTGTACAATCGCTCTTCTTTCCCTTTCCGTCCATGTAGTAAATGGAGGCAGTGTTAGTGTGTGAGTAGAGCTAGAGTACACTTTTTACTACATATTATAGCTAAATGGCAATAACAATAAAATAATCATAATCTCTCTCTCTCTTTTCTCTATAATACTACTGAAGCATTAAGATATTATTCAGCAGTCAATATCACTACTTCGTCGTCTTCATCATCATCATCATTGGAAAAATATAACACACAACACGTCATGTAGAGAAAATAAGCAAGTAAGTACTGTTGTGTGAGCAGCTAACTTGAGGTTCATCTCTTTACACACTTGTATTTTTAATTCTTCATTTTTTAGCCCAGGTTCAGTCATTCATTCTCGATTTTTTATGAGTACACCATAACCAAATCCAATACACACATAGTTTTTATGCCTAATTAAATGCTTGTTGTGTGGAGCAGTAGTAGTAGGGGATTTACTACTTAGCAATGTAAGTAAAATCGCTAACTTTTGTATGTGACTTTTTTTTTCTTTTTTCGCTCTCTTGTGCCTTCTTGTCGATTTCTCCCTTCGTCATCTCGTCAACACCATTATCAACATTCAAGAAGACATATAGCGCTACTACTGTGTGTACTTGTCATCTGCCACATTATCGTCAACACAAGACGTCTCTACCCTGTTGTGCGTTCACATATTCACCTCCTTTTTGGTATTCCGGTGGTTGGGGAAATAAATTGAAGATTGAAAGTTAGTGGATCATTTGTCGAGAAGCAGTGTGCTGTGAGAGAGGATTTCCAGTAAAAAGTTTTATACGTGCTATATGTAAATAATATCAATGTGTCTTCTGTGATCATCATCATCATCATCAGGATCATCATCCGTTAGGAAAACTTAGTAGAGGGGAGCGAGTTAATAGCAAATACACAACAGTTCAGCCCAAACGAGCGACGTTGCATTAACAAGTGTGCTTAAAAAGTGAAAAGGAGGAAGGCGTAGTAATTATGAGAGTTGAGGCGTGTTCGTACGTTCACGTCATATTAATTCCGTTTTGTTAACTCTTTTTGTCGTCAGTATTGATCATTAGGTTTCTATATCATAATTTGATTTTGCTGTGATTAGGCATATTTTTCGTTACGTATTGTAATTACTTTTCCTATTATCAGTAAACACATTAGGCGTCAAACAGATTTGGTGGTAAATTGTACGCGCCTTATAACAATCTTTTGAGGATTTTCCACCCACCTTTCATTGAGAATGAAAAAGTAGTAAATCTAGAGGCCTGCTACTGTCAAAATAAAATTCTGTGTGCTGGGATTTAAGTTTGCTTTTGTGTGAAGGAAAAGAACCTGTTAATGTGATTCCAAAAAACGAATGACTAACGACTAAAAAGATACCGAAAAGAAAGCGCAGTTTCTAAAAATATAAAGAAAATTGACATTCAGCTAATCAGCCAACAGAACTGGTTGAACATTTCTTCCATTGGAGTCCAGTAGAGCTCCACAGTTTCTTCTATTTTGTCCTGGTGGAGGGGGAGTTCCCTGTGAAAATCATTCAAGATGCCGAAATCGGTAAGTTAAAGAATTTTTATACATTGCGTTTTAGTCTTCTGAGAGTAACGTATTTTTTGGCATTATGTTAATGAAAACAAAAAGGAGACGTTAAATTGGCAGTTGGAATGTAGGTACGTGCCGCACCAGCATGTGGGCGTGCTTTTACCGCAAAATCATCACAGCGGCCAGCATTTACTCTTTTTCTTAAAACAAGTGTTGTAATAGCTAAACCGATTCATGAGGAAAAAAGTTTGTTTCAAAATTGTTTTGGGGTAAAGTTAATGGAACTCGAGAGGTATATGATCTAAATTATAATCCTTTCATAACCTATGTTTACAATTCATTATAATTGTTTGTACGATGATAATATAGGTAGACTATATGCGCTTACTTATGAATACGCCATATATATCAGTATTCGCCTATATGTGGTGGTATGTGTCAAGTCAATTCCATCGAAATATACACACCTATATATCGAACCGAACACGATAGTTTTGCTCTATGTAACAAGTTTCATCTATGTATGTAAATGTAATGGAAAATAATATTATTGAAGTCAAAAGTGGAAGCAAATTGATTGTAGGACAATGGGTTATCAGCTCATGGCCATAAATACATAAACAACACGAAAATACGCTGATTACATGAAAATGACTTGTGGAATCAT
Organism: Callyntrura guangdongensis; assembly: GCA_027744295.1. NCBI lineage: Eukaryota > Metazoa > Arthropoda > Collembola > Entomobryomorpha > Paronellidae > Callyntrura > Callyntrura guangdongensis. Next base: position 6,685 of record JAHZNB010007185.1, on the reverse strand, counting down.
TAAAGATGAAAGAAACAATGAAACCCAAGAAAATGACAGTTTATTATTGACATGGCATGTGACATGATGAAACGGAGTACACAATCAAGAACGAAATCTAAAAACCAAAAGCATTTTATTCACTTGTCACGCAAATCAAACCCCTCAAACGTATTCAAAGAAATGTACTGTACAAACTCGTTAATGTCGATGGTGCGTTTCTAGTAAAGTTTCCAAAACTGGATACTACCTGAGAGAGCGATAACGTGATGAATAATACTAAAATATCTAGGTTTCCAGACAGTTCTAGTTCCAAGAATATTATAATGTGTCTGGCAATGGAAAGAATAATTTCCGTCTCTTTTTTGGAATATGGAATGGAATATATGACATAGACATTGTATCAATGAAGTAATATGTGAATTTTTACCGTGTCACCGTGTGAAAGTCGAAAAATTGTACCATAGCATATGGCCCATATGTAGGTAATGAATAGATATTTTGTTCGTCCTCAAAAAATTGTTACATACATCCTTCCACGGTCAGTTAGGTTTGCAAGCATTGATTAGCTACATATTATTACGTGTCAGTCAGTCCAGAATGTATACAATTCATTAAGGATTTATTACATACTAATATCGGTTGACGAGTGGATGAGATAAACAACCGACGGTATTTTTTTTAAAAGTTTAAAACCAGTCAACTCGTCATGTGTAAAACGTACGCCACACATAGTGCTGTTTTTTAAATGGTTGACTAATCTCTAAAGGAATTTGTAATGATTAATGATAGTGACACACTGATAAGACTGGCTCACATTTTACTCGATTTTTTATATGCGAATGTTACAGTTAAATGGTGATGATTAGGATTACGTATGTACACATAATGGGTGATACGTAAATGAATTTACCGGAATCAGCCCAAACTATGCGTGCACACATAAAAATGACACCATGTTACAGTCGTATTGTTCCATACGGTACACTCACTGCAAAAATTGAAGTGAGTTAAAAATGATAGAAACGAAAAAACAGTCTAGCTGTTTGCTGGTTTAATTTTTTTTTGTCATCTTCAGCTTCATCAGAAAAGTCCTTTAATTAATGATTTCACTAATTGTAAGTAATGACATTGCATGACCTCCCTCCTTCACTGTTACGTATGTTGTGTACCTGTAACCAGATGTCATCGTCATCATATAAATTATAGCTAAATATAATCACTATAATCTCATATAGTAACAGTTATGTTCGTGGTATTAGTGTGCAGTCATCAGATTTATCTAAAATCGGAAGAGGCATCCGGTTTGTCGAAATCTCTTATTTCAATTGCTGCGATTAGTAGATGGGTAATTTTTGTTCATTGCGTATGATGACGATGACTTATTTCAAATTCATTGTATATTATAGGATGAGATTCGAGGTTCCATGATTCCAAATACTAAAGTATCTACTGCAACAAGATAACTTGATGCATTATTGCACTATGCACTTATTGATGGTAAAATTACTCTTGATGCTACCTTGTGCGAGCAAGGAAGTAAACAAAACCCTTTGCAATATTATCAAAATTAGCATCAGATCAGAGCCACAGTTCAGTACACCCCATACATCCTTTGGGGACAAGAGTACCTTGGAAAAGGGGGAATTTACCATTTACATTTTAACTGTCAAAAAGATACAGTGTGACAGTGTGCATAAATAGGTATGCAATTTAACAAGATAAATTGTCTTATTTAGTATAGTAGAGTTGTGCAATTCATAATGATATTGTGTATTATTGCACGAAATCCAGTCCCAGTGGATATTAGGAAGCTGGAGGGGTGATGGATTAATTTTCACAAGCGTCACCAAAAACGTGTCATTATCTGACTAGCCGGTGCGGTGTTATAACATAATATGTCACTCACTTTCAGCAAACTGGTCCATAATTCATAAAGCATATTATTCGATTTTACTAAATGGAAAAAAATAACGTCCAACGTTAAAAGTACTTGCGTACATATAAACTATTGTACTCTACAAACCTTTGCTGAAATTGTCGAGCCTCTGATCTGAACCGTACGAGAATAAGTAAATAACAGAAAATTAACATGACACTAATACGTCAAGGTTATAGAAACACTACAACATTGGCAGCAGTCACAGTCACGATCTGTGTATTTGCTGGTGACACCTGGTCGTTTAAATGTAAAAATTATTAAATTATCAGTTTCAAATACACAATAGATCAAATGGGTCAATTCTCCAAATTGCTCTTTAGATAGCCTATTCCGACGAGTTCATGCCAATTTATTTTAGAGTGTATTACAAAATGTTGTATGGTTGTGTCAAAGACTTGTAACTTACTGTGGCAATTTTCACTACGATTTTGCAGCAGCATTTACTTCAAGAGTGACTGATGAGTTGTATGGCAGGCTGGAAGGCAGTGTACGTTCTTAAGGAGATGGGCGTTGTAAATAATAAAGACCGTTCGCTGAGCTGGGCACATACTAAACTACATCTCACTCAGATATCAGCGAAGTTACTGGCGTGTGGGGTAAATTGTTAAATTACTCACCGCCACGGCTATATAGATAATCATTTATTGTATTTCGGTCACATACAAACAAATCAACTTTTTATTGTATGAACTATGCAACCCTATAATAGTTTGATGGCGAAATTAATGACGTCTGCGAGGAATTCCGTACATTTTCCGAAGCGCAATTCTAGATTCCAGTTTTTACAGTAGTTGATCATGGCCGTGTTTTTGACGTGCGTACATATGATGACGAATAGAAGACTGTACACGTGTTCAGATCTTCACAAGAAGTTTTAGTCAAACTAGTAAACCAAATACCATGAACAAATCTTGTACAATCCCACAAGTGGACTAAAATGATAAAGTATGAAACAAAGCAATTATAGTCCCCTGTTCCGAAGCAGCCAAAAATCATGCAACAAATTAAAAACTCACTGAACCGGAAATATCTAGGTGTCTATGATTCCAGATTGCAGTTCATGTGTTGTCGATAAACCTAAAGTAGAAACATGGCAGTAGGAACCGGGGGGATGAGGGGGACAAATCCCCCCCAAGATTTCAGAGATTTACAGCCCTGACTAGAAAACTTACATTTTTACTGTAAGTACTATTATAGATGTGATTTGCTAAGTCAAGGGCAATATAAAGGTGTAAATAGAAATTGACCGTGATTTAAAAAATATTCTGCATGGGACACGGCCATTTTCATTATTGCAGAGTTTTGATTCTTAGCGATGGTGGTGACGCATGACGGTGCGTACAGTGCACTCATACTCTGGATACAATGCAGGTTTAAGTATATGAATGGATACATTTTAGTGACATCTTGACCTACCTTGTGTTCAAGAAGGAACACGTTATGCTCTGTACTATTGTATCGTGCCGTGCCTGTAATTTGACAAAAAATATTTACTCCACGTGAAAAATAAGTGCCAATTTACTTGCGGTAATAATGGTATTCAATAATAATAATAACCTTTCAAATGACACGCGGCGGTAGTTGTAAGCACCTATTTATCATCTACCGGTGCGCTGTGGTACAGTAATCATCCGCTATTATTTCAAATCTTTGATGGTGCTGGTGTTAAAATAAACGAAATTCAATTAAAAAGGCAAAAATTGAATTACGACATCAAGCTTCTTTTTTTCTCACTTAAAGGCTTAAAGCCAAATTCATATGAGTAAATGATAAAGGAATATGGAACCTATGGAGCATGTAGGACACAGGTTGAGGAAAACAACTTTCAAGAAATTACTTCATCTACACTAATACCTACCACATAAAAATAACAACTTCGCATGACATTACTTCATACAAAAGCTAGCGAATACATATTGTACGTATTTACACCGCAAAAATTCAGTTTGTATTGTTTTGTTATTGTTCAGCAGAAGTATTTCGTGATTTCATTTTTTCTCAGCATGTCGATGTCATGTCATAATCATTAGGGAACGTCTTCCATTCGAAGAGGGTAAAGTAGACACAAAGCATGACCATTAGTCATATTGGCATTGGGTTAAAATGTCTAATGGATTTGAGGTATTGTTGTTTTATACGATTGTATTTGGGTGATAGGTGAAGTTGCGAAATAAATACAACTTCTGGAGAATCGTGGAATTTGATGATGGCATCATACCAAAATGTCTGAATTGTTGGCTTTGGCACACAAGTGGTAGTCTGCGGTAGAGATAGTTTAGTTGGTAAGTTTAGTGGTATTTTTTCTGAGAATATATGTTCACTATGTTTGCTTGGACGAGAACATGGTGGCAAGATGAAAATACATTCATATTATAGGTTTATATAATTTTTCCAAGAGTATCTTTGTGAAGTGAAGGTCTTTCTGGCAAAATTTTCATAGGTTAAGAGAGATATTTTTTGCCATTATTGCGGAATCATAACCGCCTCAACAACCAAAAGAAGAAAAATTCATTATTGCGTGAGTTTTAAGTAATGTGAAAACAAAGAGATGCAGTTTTGTTGTTCCAAAAAGGAGAGTTTCCATCAACTTTTTACCATGGATTACCTTACTACCTATACGGAGATATAGCATATCGCACCACGTACTTATAAAGTTATATGCATTAGCTTATTCCATGAATATATGTGTGTGTACAAAGTAAATTTGCACTTGAGGTAAAGGTAAACTCACAATCAGAAGAAACATGAACATCGCACATGTTACTACTAGGTAGATATTTGGTTAATATAAAATACCTGGTTTGCAGAAGATGATGATGAGCTCACCACATTCGCAACGATTTCCATTTCCATTATTATATTATGTGGTATGTTCAATGTTCGACTCACAGTTGAAATGATATAAAACTGATGCATGATGACTATGACGATGATGACTGTTGGGTTACCAAGAGCCTAGTACACTTGCCACGGTCATATATTAATGTTACCTGGGTGGATGGGAATATGTGAAGATATAAAATGAGAGTGAACGAGAGAAGGCCTAAAGAGAGGGAGAAATGGGAGAATGAAGAGGGGAACAATAAAGGTTTACTAAACAGAGAGTACAAAAGTATATGATGTGTTGCGATGATGATGATGATGACGGTGTGTAATGGTAAATACCCATAAACCCACCTCTTCTCGTTGTAAGCAAAGCAGAAGCAGACAGAGAACCAACATTCAACCAACTGTTGACTGTTGAATTTTTTATGCTTAAAAACTTCCATGGAGTAAAGTAAATAAATGTAGACCAAGAACGGTGATGACTTGATGACGTTATGTCCTTCTCCACTGACTCGTCTCTCCTGTGAGAACGGTGTGTGTATCGTTGGCGTACGATCGTCTTCTTCAGTTAATTGTGAACCGTCGATCTGAGTGACTGAGAAAAAAGGCAGCTCGTACTTACTTTATTATAATACCTACATCTAACTTTTATCATCAACTCACCTTGCCCTACTACCGCTTTTCATTTTCATCTTTTTCTCAACTCACGCTAACTCATTGTTATGTTCATATTATCATCCTGCTTTTGGTACAAATGAAGAAGGGAGCAGTTGTAACAATAGGAGCCGCATTTCCATCCCATTGTTGCCTATTGTAGCGCAAACGTAGAGGTTAGAAAAGTGTAGATCACCAAAAAGGGACCGTTAGCACGAACTAGCAGCCTAGCGTTTTGTTACGCTTCCTAACAATTTTGTACTTGTCCAGTGCAGTAGCTTTTTTTTACTGGTGCCGGTTTGTGGAGTAGCAGACTTGTTGGGGAGAAACGGAAAAGACAATAACAGCCAACTCATTGTCAGTATTACTATTACGTGACGTATGTATACACCACGCGATAGGGAAAGAGGGTGGAATAGAGTAGGGATCTCTCTGTAAATCTTTTGGTACACATTTTTTAACAGAAACGAGAAAGGGAAACTCTTCTTGACTAACTTGCTACCCAATCTTTGGTTTATATTTGCTAGCTTGTAAGTTTGTAAGTAGCTCTGTGTTTTTGTCAGTTACAAAAGACAACAATACCACTTTTACGAGATCAGAACTTTGTTGGTGGTATCGTGGTATGATATATAGCGAGTGCAGCTAAACCGGACCGGACGTCTTTTATTGCTCTGTTCACTGTTTAAAGTCTTGTGAATTTATTAACAGTGTTTTATACGTTTGTAGCATTTTAAAGTATAACTATACATGGAATTTGAGCTGTAAACTGAAAAGTTTTTTTTGTAACAATATCATCAGTATTTTTGTATATTAACTTTACATAAGTTCCGTTTTACGATTAATTCGTGGAGAATTTTGTCACTTTATTTGGGGACACAATTCAATACCAACGAACAAAATGGTTGCTTCAAATAAACCGGTAAGTTTTTGTTTGTTTGGACATTTTTTTAGTTTATTAAAAAATACTAATATTGCATCATCAGTAGTGTAGTTAGAATAGTGTATATTTAAATCAACATTTTTTGAGTGCTGCTCGCGTTCAGCTTGGAATGCTTCTTTGTACAACAACATAATCTTATCAAAAGATTCAAGTTTACTGACTTCTACTTACAACTAACTACATCGTCAAAAGCTTAAAGTATGAATCAGAAAGCGATTACCTGATGAGAATACGTACATTAATCATCGTTTGGTCTTTCTGCGTGTTGGTAATAGAAAATTGAAATATTGAAAAGGACGAGTGATGCCTATCCTATAAAGGATTGTATTATATATTAACATTGC
>JAHZNB010007184.1:0-11082 GCA_027744295.1 Callyntrura guangdongensis | reverse complement strand
TGGCGGGTTTATTGTGTATTTATTGCATTTGGGGTGCGGAAGGTGAATTTAGTTTACCTTCTATAAATACTAAAAGGTCCACGGGAACCTAGTAGAATACATAAATATGATAGTATAAGCACTGGTACGTAATACCCAGCTTAGAGACGAGGAAGACCTGGGAGAAGAAAGAAAAGAGTGGTCCTGTCACACGAAACAACGACAAGTAAAAAATGAATTATGGTCGCCAGTCGCAGTCGCCATGGTACGAGTGACTCAAGAAGACCATAAGTACAAAGACATAGAGACGATGTGGCGGTTGGTTGGCAATGCCTTACGACTTACGATACATCAAAACCGCCTGCCAACCAACATCCAAGCAGCAGCAGTACCAATAATGCCACTAAAAAATCTCGCATGTGCGAATAGATTAACAGAGACGCAACTTGTGTTTAAATTTGGTCGTAAATTACAAATCTACCGGTAATATTACAACGACTTGGTGTGCTTGGTAGCAAAGTGCTGCTGCAGTTCCAACTTTTTCACCAGGAGGGTTGTTGTTATGGCATACTGATTTACCTATATGAGATTTTTAGTGGGGCGATGCGATGAACATTATGAGGAAAAAGGATTTGTGTCTGTGGAAGACGACCGTCTGCGTCTGGTGCTGATGATGATGTAAAAAGAGATAGAGCAGCACGAGTAATAAAAAGAGAAATAACGAAACGAGTCGAACAAAAAAAATGTTAGGAATTCATAAAAACTTTTACACACCCATTTCAACAAATTATAATACTTTGGTATGAATTCACTGTTGATTTTACGAAAAATCCAATGCCAATAAATAAGACAAACGCAGAACTTTGGTAGTATTGATTTGATGATTTGATAGTTAGCAACAAGTGCACGCAGTTATTTGCAATTTACATACGCATGTATGTAATTTACAGATTTGCTTTGCATAAAACTTTTGTAGGACACTACTACAGGCTTGTTTGTACAATCCAATAAATTCCAGATAAGAAATACAAACTGACCCCAGTGGTCAATGTGAGCCCCCCTTAAAACTTACGTTGTCACTGGTCACTGCTCGTTGAAATGCATCACTACATGTATGTTAAAACATATATCGTTGTTATGTGTCGTCCATGCACAAAATTAACTAACGGGCATTTTTTTAAAATGCTGACTTAAGGAATTGATATTGTTGGTACTTATATACTATTATTTATTATACTACCATGCATAACTGTTCCGTGTTTCCATCACACTGCTTCTTTGGCACAGTGGTTTGTACAATTTCCAAAATACTGTCCATGTACTTATGCATGCATAACGGGCATAATTTGACTTCATTCGGATTCTTCCATGTACATTACCGAGAATTCGCTACTGACCAGATAGATATAAAAAGAGACGAGTTTCTTGCTGATGTAGTTCTCCTCTCTGGTTGGCCTCACGGAATTCATTCAACGTTTTTTAATGTAGCGTCTCTATTGACTTATAATGAAATGGTGCTTGTTTCTCTCTCTCTCTGCAACAAACGACCATGGAAGTATGGCTACTTTCAAGCATATTCTATACCTTTAATTTCCGCTTAGATATACATGTATATTTTAAGCTGTAAAACTTTGCAGATGTTTAAGTGCAGATTTAAAACATTTATTTGCAGTTTTTAACAAATTAAACTATCAAGCTAACATGTAAAATATTGTCACTGATTGACAATACACACCTCGTGGCATAACAGCTTGAAGTTCCGAAGGAAATCAAATGGTAGTGTGTAAAATGGTCGTCTACATTAAAATTTAAAACGTTATGGTAATATTTAGACTCGAGATGAAATTTTCTCAGAAAGTGCTGTTCCTTTTCTCACCATTTAAGTAATGCCTCAACATCACAAAAGGCCGTCTTACTTTTGGAATGCTGAGAAAGCGACATGACAACGACGCTCCGTAATCATATTACCGTTTTTATTTGGTTGACTTGACACATCGTGATTCGTGATTTCGGTATTGCGCCCTTCGTGCACATTATATAACAACAAATACTGCGTTTTGTCAAAGAAAGTGTGAAAGCTCTTAAAGCTTAAAGCTCTACTGACTCATGACTCAAATGACTTTTCTGATAAATAATAATAATAATGAGTCCGGGTTTTAATTTAATCGGGATAAAAATAGTGAAGCTCCGAATGCGTCATTCGTCGCAATACTCGCAATAAAGGAAGGCAGCCTTAAACTTAAAACTTCAGTGGCATTTGGTTTCAAAGGAGGAAATAACTCCTGTGTACAATTATATTGTGTTCATATGCGAGAAGCATTAAATCTTCTTCTTTACGCCCTTTCGTTTCAGTTGCTCTGCATGACTTTTGCCACTTTTTGAAATGAGTCTTGCTAGCTGTAAGAGCGAACCAATAGTAAAGATCTCATCTTTGGTGGCACTGTTAATAGCTAGCATTTATTACGGTCATAAAAAGTCAGCATCTAGTGATATAAATATTTTCGTATCATGCAATTCCTCCTGCATCGACTACTGTAATATCTTTCAAATTCCGACCTCCTGATGGGACTGTTTAACAATTAAACAGGATTGAAGTTAATGCAACTTACCAAGTCGAGTAGTGGAAAAGAAAATCTAATGGTATTATGAGGTACATGACTTGTCATGGAAGTTACAAACGATTTCGTCAGAGTTACTGCTCCTCATCAATGGTAGTGGTACATAAGGGGTGAAGTGGATATTACGTCTTTTATGTAGTCTTGGTAGTGTTCTTGTACATATATACATTATATCCTAATCCTAACATTAGTTGAGTCCACCGGAGTTGAAACGCGGTTCTCTTGATCTCTGATTGTGGCATAAAATGGCAACTAGCAAATTTCCCAACTAAATACCTGCAACAACCGGTGACTACAGATGTTCTATACTCATCCTATAGAGCAAACAATAATAGTTAAACCTCCGCTCATGCGATTATTTACCATTGCTGAGGTATTGACAACAACCGAAGTTTAATTTGGTGAAAAACTGATGGAAAGTTAAGCAGGATCATACATTTTGTGACCATAGACCCTGCGCGTATAAATTATAGTTGGATCACAATAAATAATAAATTACACTGACAATTATCAGTTTACTGGTTTTCTCGTCTGTCATATTTGTCCCATGTCACATTTTCATGCAATTTTTATTGGCTTCTTGACGCGTATAGTTTAGAATGCTAACTTTTCATCGTTTTGGTGTAGTAAATAATAAAGCAAGTTTGTCAGTTGTCATTCTGCTTGGACACACTCTCCAACTCTCCAACAAGAAGTACATAGGTGTAGCTTCCTCCGACAGTAAAGGTTTTTTTATTTACTAATATTTACTTTTCCTCAACTTTTTTTGTCGAACTGTCCCCTGTCACTATCATAGTTGACGGTTGTAGTTTTTGAAACTTGGAAGCTTACCATACCACAAAATGAAACAGCACCAACAATAACACCATCAGAAATCAACGTGATGTGATGAATGATGATGATGTGTACGTACGAAAGTGTCTCCTAAACTCAATTTCAACTCAAGCCAATAGATAGATGAAAGTCTCAAGGCAAGTGCTGCTGCTCTTCTTTACTTTTCACACAAAAATCCGCTTTTCCGCATTGCTCACATCTCAACATCTCACGTTGCCTCGTCGTCATCTCATCATCACATCATCACCAACCAACCAACACGACTTTGTTTACTTTTTTACGAAGAGCGTCATTTCACGATGACAAGGAAGGAAGACTAAAACTAGTAATAGTAGTATAACACACGATCGCTATGGAATATAGAAGCTATCAATAATATGTTAGTTGAATATGATGATATTGCTGTAAAGCTTATAATAACTGCACAAAAAAGTACTAATGGTTCCTCACTACAACTATCAACATCAAATGTAAGTCGTTTAAAAAGTTGTTAATAAATTGGAAGGTCATTTGCCACCTAAACATTTCGGCACTCTTGCTCAACTATTATTAGTGTGAATGTTTATGTGTGTGGAGTGGACTGCTTGAATATAAACAATTTATGGATCATTTTAATGCTTCCCATTTCATATTATTATTTTATTATTATTTATTATATGTGTGGTACTGTGAACTGATTGGTCTACACAACTTTTACGGCTATCTAACATCGCCAAACAGTAGCAGCAGTTTAACAGCAGTGTTCAGAACTTCTGCTTCCAATAACACAGCAAAACTACCAACTACTTTCATGTTTTACGAATTTACGACGACACCTTTTCAAAGCTAATGGATGAAAGGATAGCTAACGCAGTCAAAGGTTGAACTGATGCTTTATTTTATTTTTTTATGGCTGAATTCCTCAACATTAGTTTTTCGATATTTACTTATTACTTTGTGCTTGAATAATACACTTGTTTCTCTATGAATTTAGTGACTTTTATTCCAGTTCCTTTGTCATTATAGTCATGAATAGAAATTAGTCAACAACGTGCGTACCCGTAAGTTACTTTTCCTGTGATATTAAATTTAAAAAAAGACGAAAGAGCAATTCATTTGACATAAGTTTGAGACTCTAAGCCTTTATAATAAACACAAGATATCTAGGAACTAGGAACTCAACTTTTAGTGAAGTGCAAACAGTTTGTTGAACTTTGTGTAGCCTCATAGAAGACGAAAGCCACTTCATGATTCCCTTGTTTCATTAGTTTGTCTGTCCGCTCCCGCTCTATCAATTTAATCTAAATTGTATCAAACACAACTATTACAGAAAAATGATAAATACTTAAATAGTAACGCTTTTGCTTTGAATAAATTGGATTTTTCTTCAACCGGCATAAAAAACTTCAAATCTAATTGTCTGAATGTCTGATGCTAGTTATTTTAGGCATGTCATCTACCAATTTGACCTGTTTATATCTATATTTGTTTCCATGTTTTGTATATAATATGCTGCTTACTCTACTTTGATACTCCGTATGAACTGGTTTATTAAATTTGCTTCTCTGCAAACATTTAGTTATTCTACATGGGTAAATAGAACTTTTATGTAGTTATGTAAATGCTTTAAACCCTAGCCAGAACGTTACGAGAAAGGAGTAAACATACACCCTTTGACTAATCTCTGCATGATATGTTGCTGGAACTCTACATTCTTACCTCATCACATCAAACAGATTGGAATCAAAATAAAGCACAAATATTGCTGAAGGCAGATTTACTTTCATCAGATTGACAGACCTTTTCTTGGCATTTCAATCAGTGATGCTTGATGTCATTCATGTGATACGTCAAATGACAGAGTGTTAAGTGTATATACGAAACAAACAGGTATGCTGACTGTACGGTGACATCTTGAAAAGTTACAAATCATGTTGATACGCAATTTCCCATTCCCGGAGGTGGTCTTGGAAGAAAAAAGGAAATTGAATCTGCTGAACTAGAACTAACATTGAAGGATACAATTGCGATCAGACTGGCAGAAGAAAATTCCAGTCATGTATAAATAATTTAACCATATTTCTCACGTATGTTTCGCGCGCCGAACCGAAATGATAGCCGTGTCGTAAGCGTAAACAGGCCTTGAAGCGGAAATCAAAATCATAGGTGTCATAATAAATTTGGCTCCGATTGAAAGATCTGGCTCATGGTGAAAAGGATTACATATGATGATAATGGTAACGATATCACTTCTCTCGTTTATTATTCGCAACAGACAGTAGTACTGAAGAGAGTGTTTTGAGGAATAAAAGTAAAGGGGAAAGAGGAAATGTCGTTTTGACTGGTTTTGTTGGAAAAGGGGATGTGTGCGACTTGAAGAGGGGATTGTATTGTAGTCGTAACTATTACAAACTTCGCATCATTTCACTTAATCTCCTCGTTCCGATTGGCAAATTCTGACAAATTTCCGGATTCCCCCCTCTGTAGATGGCAGAAATGATTATTTTCATGACTGTTTTTAATGGATTTGATGTGAAGTGAGATTATTCCAGAGTAGATCCTGTCGTCTGTGCAGTATATACAGATAAATGCCATGTGTGGATGTTTGCAAATTCATTCCTTCATGGTGAATGCTAAATAGGCTTTGTGTCTACTTCGTGGTATGTCCCAATTGGGATTATTTTTAATAGCGACACAAAGTTAGTTGTCATCTTTTGACATCAAATTTTTAACTCTTTGGTCTGTTCCTTACTATATTAACAATCAACAGAAGGTTGTCTCGTAAAATTAGGCATATACTGATAAATCATATAGGTCAGTGAAAAAAACGTATGTCGAAATATTGAGCGGCATGGATTGTTTCCTGTCCCATCATAATTCACATTTATGCACATAACCAGTAACATACTCTTACTGTACGAAATTTGGTTATTTGAAGATAATTTCTGTATTCATGTTATCAAAAGTCAAAAACCGTCACAGACAGACAATGGAGGAAGCATACAGAACTATACCATCATTCTTACTTTTATTTGTATTTGTTTTGACTACAACAAGGAAATAATTAGGTCAATTTTTTGGATTGTACCAATAAGAACCAAATGAAACGGCATCGACATTCTGCTGTTGTAGTTGATAACATTTTTCAATGATAAAACGAATTGAAAATATATGTTGACAAACCAATGACAGACATAATGACCATGATATACTAAAAAATTACTGGAGTGCAGACTTGTTATTTTGAGCGAGACTGTCTCACAAAGTGTACTCATCCTTCTAGTACATCGAATGAAGTTGTGAATTGTCTGTTAACAGTCCTTCTTTACTTGTCACCGGTCTTTTATTAACGCATATTGCCCGCCGCCACGCCGTCCTGATTTTAAATCACGCTGAGCTGAAAAATACCAAACCTAGAAAAAATAGGTATTGAGTTTATATTTACTTACTGCTATTTGCACAAAATCATGAAGTACATAATGTCTGATTTTGTCCTGTATTAAGTCATCTCATCTTTTACACAAAGTCAGAAAGTTTTTGATATGAGCTTAAAAACCAAATAAAATGGCAAAAAGTTATATACTAAGAAGAGGGGTTGGCAGTAGAGTTATTGTTGGCATACAATTAACCGTCCCGTGAAAAACGATAAATCGCTCTTTGGTTAATTATAATCCTTTAATCCTGCGAAAAAAATTAAGGAACAAAGTCAGTATTTTTAATATCAATTTTTAATATTTTTAATTTAATTTAGAAAATAAGTATATTTAGGTTCATTCCATTATTTGGGGTGACCACACCAAATAATATTTTATTAACATTTCGATCAAAAATATTACGAAACCAGAAAAAGCAAAATGGACAAACTTTTTAATGCGCCATCGAAAAAAGCTGTTGCAAACCAATATTAAGTGATTTGGGAAACGTTATCGTTGTTATGAATCATAAATAATTGTTCTGTCTATAGAGGAATTTCTATAAATGGCATCAAACATGCTAATTGCATGTATCAACTTTTACCAGACCTAGCTGTACCATGAAGTCTGCTGATGCTTGGTTCAAGACAAAGCCGGGAATATCTTATTCAAGACATGATGACCAGCAAATTGCCTACGTGTGGGATTCAAGTTGTCAAACGCAAAGTTGAAAACTTTCTGATGCAAATAGGCATAACAAGTGGAAATATAACTTTTTGCACAGCATGAAATTGACGTTAATCGTATTTTTTGAAGACTTAGATTATGTACCAGATTTCAATCGCTATTGCGACCATAAAAGATTTGTTTGAGTTACTTCTAAAAGCAATGACCGGAGGGCAATAATACAAAAAGAAACGGGGCCATGATACAAAAATATTGATTTATTTCTCGTGGCTTAAAATATTGATTTTGTTTTGAATTTTTTTCGCATGGTTAAATGATTTTAATCAAAGGGACAATTTATCGATTTTCAAGTACGGGTAAATTTTTTCGTTAATGTTGCTGTTGCTATCGTTAAGTCGATTTAAAAGGAATTTTGTTACTGAAAAATATAAATAACTAATTCGCAATACACAATAATAGTATTTAATAACAGCAGCCTGGTCGCCTTCTTTTGACATAATGTTACTTTCAATTTCATAACGTTTATGCTCTGCATATATACTGACGGTTCAATTGAACCGACTTTTCAAACGAAGAATGACCTTATCCATTTGCCAACTTAGCAAGAGAAAAGTTGAAAATAGTTATCAGTTTCCCCAGTCGGTTTAATGACTCATCGTTTCTGCTTTCCACTATTCAATGAACTCGTACACAAACAGGAACAAGTTTTTTTTTGCAAAAAAGAGACTAAATTAAATGCTGTCTTTATACCTACACTTTTACTTAGGACACATCCCTAAAAAGAAACCTAAATAAGTATTAATACATGCCTAAAATGCTGCATGATGTATGTGCGTTACTCCTACTGGTTGCAATCCTCTTGATGCCGAGAACTAGCTACAAATTTTTTAAGGAAAAGTGTGCAGTCGTAGCAAAATGACAGTAAAAGTAAAGGTTCGTCCATACTTTTTTCATTCTCCTGCAGAACTGTAGTGGTAATAGTAGTAGTAGGGTAAATGGGGACACATGCCAGCCACTACCACAAGCAGACAGCCCGAACCCACCACTCTTCCACCACCCGGAGGTGCATTTTTGGGTAAGATTTATTGTTAGTGAAGAGTAAATTCTTTGGTGATGATGAAAGAACGCACCTCTCTAACATCTTCCTTCTTCTCGGATTTGATCTACTTACTTATTTTAAAGTATGTATTACTTTGTATGCATCTTTACCTCCCTCCCTCTCTCTTCCTGTCTGGTAGCCTATAATCTGTGCACCATCTGCGTATACAGATTTGACATTAGGCATGCACAGACTGCTCGAATGTCGAGAGTCAAACTTGCAATGACAACAACCACTACTTACTTTCCATACGACTACGTCGTTGTTGTTTGGTTTAAATTATTTTGGCACTGGTTAACATACATATATGTTCACTCTAGCGCTCATCGTAAATATATTGAGCTTTGAGAGAGAAGAGACAGAGAAAGAGATTTCTCTTGTCTTGTAACATTATTATTAGCTTTACAACGTGTGGCGTGTGGTGGTGGGAGTGTATTTATAACGACAATGCTTGAGTATCTCTTTTAAAGAGTGGCTGGCTGGCTAGCTATGCAACAGAGATGGGCAGGTCACGAGCAAGCAATCACTGGTGGCCCGAAATTTGATCTGTGGCCTCTGGCCTGAAGTAAGGTCACGTCGTTGGCCTAGTAGCTTATAATTGGTCGGTGGATTGTGGTCTGCCCAGCTCTGTTATGCAATGGCGAGTGGAGTGGAGGAGACGAAAAAGGAAATGTGTAAAGTTGAGAGGGAAATAAATAAATAAAGATTTACACTTTTGACATGTACCACCAGCAGCACCAGACCATCATAGTAGCATCAGTTTCAGTCAGTCAACCTCAGCGGCATGCATACAAGAGGCATTCAGACTTTATTTTTTTGCACACACACAAGCTCGTGTACACTGTGCATGTAAATTCTTCCATTATATTTCATTCACTAGATCAATAATAATAATGGCAGTAGTTTCTTGATTATCATCCTACAGCGATGATGATCAATACACAAAAAAAGTGTTGGATGGAGTGTCCAAAATGAAAAGCACGCTTCAACCGACATTTACATACAGAAAACAGGGGTATTTTTATAATATAGAGTCATCAGCTCGTTCGAAAAAGTAGGATACTTTACACACAAACACAGGTCTGAAGACTAAAATAAAAATCTTCATCTTGTTCGCAAACATCAAAATCCATCTCTCTTAGCCTCAACCAGGAAAAAATGTCCGTCTCCGCTCTCTATTCCCTACTTACATGACTCATGACTCATGACCATTTCTATTGTACTTACCATGTTGTACAACACTAAACGTCGAAACCGTAATAAAACCAGTCACCATTAATGTTGTGCCATATAATATGTATTTATATACTACACAAGAAATTTACCAGTTTGCGAATACAATATACAGAATACAGATAGAAGCCGCTTATATTTGGCTCTAATTGTGAACGGAAATTATGTTATCCCACTGAACAACATATTAGAAAAGTCAGCTTGACTTTAAAAGAAATTCATTGAATATAAGATGGAGGTATTAGTAAGGACCTAAAAGAACGATCAGCGCCTGAAGCACACCGTTATTTAGGCACATCCTATGTGACTATATGATTCCTTCATCGTGTCCGTCCGCCCGTAAGCTTAGCACGACAACTCTGGAAGGTAAAGGAATTTTGAAATTCTGTTTTCGTCAATTGTATAGTCAATAGCTCGGATGAGTTCGACGATGGGCATTTGGGGTCAACCCCTTGTGGGTCAAATGGGGGTCAAGCCTTATAACTTAATTGGCTGACTTTAACGCAAATACTTAAACTAAATGGATTACAGCTTACCAGACTTTTATTACTCATATTACTAGACTTTTAAATAATTTTGAAGTTTTTTAGTTTGAAGTTGTAACATCTTTGTAAGAACACAGATGAATTGTTGAACATGTTCCCACTCCCTCACGTGACGTAGTTCACGAATTAATATGAATGTCAACTATTTGCTAGCGCATGCTGGACTAATCGTACATAAATCAAATCACGTATGCTACATAAATGTTCTTAAACTAAAAGCATTTGCAACAATAAACATGTAGACTACATCATGTAGTAGCTGCTTTCATTGCATTGGCCACACTCTGTGATATAGCACAGAGTGTAATACAAATGATGGTATAGATGGTAGTATACTGTAGGCAGTTTGTGGTATTGACTCCGATTGCAAATTCACCAGAATTTAATTTTTTAAATTACTCCTACACTACCAGACCAGGAACAAAAACAGCGATTCTGCTCCAGCAATTGTAATATTACGTTCGTATTTTCTGCTGTTCAGTTCACGATTGTGATTTTGAACCCTTACGTTGTCTCTACCAATTGTGTAGCTTTTATTGTAACTTGTAATACTAGAAGCTGCGAAAAAATCCAATACACTTACGCCGATGATAAATGACAATTGCTATATTTAATATAACGCGTGAGTGTGCAGTGCATACTTATGAACCTAACTTGTGTTAAAATTATTTCACTCCAATACGAATTCTCACAAT
>JAHZNB010007183.1:0-18945 GCA_027744295.1 Callyntrura guangdongensis | reverse complement strand
CTGATCAACTCTCCTTACAACACAGACCTAACTACGGCTGACTAACACATTTCTTAGTTTGAAGAAGCCGTTCAACTCGGATGCATAAATTTGATAACTAAACTATTGAAGGTCTTTATTCTTCTCCAATTGTTAATCAGCTTTACATTGGCATGTCATTAAAAAGTACTGGTAGAAAAGACTTTAATAGGTGATTCTTAGTTATATATATTTATACCTTCCCACAACGATATTTAACATATAAATCGTTACAACATGGATTCTTCCAGGAAACTTTAACCTGTCACAACTGCAAACATACAGCAATCATAATAACGTTTTATGTAACAGCAGCAGCGCTACTGGGTAGAATTTTGACGTTTTCCTATGAAATCATTATATGCTTTTCCGATTTGTGTCTTACGATGGAACTGACATACATGGTTTCAGTATTTTTGTTTCATAATTTCCTATTATAATGGTGGCATCGATACAACAACTCATGACGAGTCTCATGTCTCTATGAGCTTTTGTTATGAATTTATTCAAAAAATAAGATTTTTCAAATATTTTTTTTTGAAAAATGCTTATGGAGTTTAACATGGAAAATAAAATGTTAGAGAAGGGGGGAACCCTTCTCCAAATTTTCTACTATGAAATGTCATGTCAAGGTGAAAGTTTTAATTTGTTCAACAAGACATGCCTCGCTGTTATTGTAACTATAACATTGGCTGAATTAACATTGTAACCCCAAGCCACTGGTAAACCTCCAAAATTGATGTTAGAGAAGGGATCCCCCCTTCTCTAACATTTGATTTTCCACGCTAAACTCCATAAGCATTTTTCAAAAAAAAATTGAAAAATCTTATTTTTTGAATTAACTCAAAACAATTGCTCATGGAGACATATCATGAGTTGTTGTATCGATAAGAACATTATAATGGGAAATTATGAAGCAAAAATATCGAAACCACGTATGTCAGTTCCATCGTTAGTAAACTCAATCCTGTGAAGGTGGCTCCAGATATACTTAAAAGGTCATAACGTCGTATAAATTAAATGAATTTGTGAGTACCAAACTTTTCTTTGCCACAACTCGCAATTTTATACCTACTTTTGGGTTATCTAACATGGCAGCAAATCTCAAAAGATACCTTCAAATTTCCCGTACTTGGTTTATTAAACTACAAAAATCGTTATAAAAAGATTCACTTTTTAGTCAGGTCAATGTTCAAATTACTTGAAGCCAGTAATGTCTACAAATATACAATTTAATATGTACACAAAATCTATTTTATTATCATTTACCGCGCAATCAAAATGAAAGGTTTGTTAGGTATTGAGCATGCCTCCATCAATAATGTAGCACTCTCCAACAATCATGCTGGATAAGGGGCCGAGTAGAAAGGCGATTAAATCTGCAATTTCCTTCATTTCAATAGGTCGCTTTACTATTAGCTTGCTGATGGAGTTTTCAAAATACTGTAGAGCTTCTGGGGTTAGTGCAGCAGGGTCGACCATACCACCGTTGCAAATCCCGGGAACCACACAATTAACACGAATGCTGTGAGGCCCGAGTTCTATAGCCATGGTGCGAGTAAGGGATTCCAAGGCAGCTTTGGTGGTACAGGCGACTGCGCCACCGGGAACGTATTTGCGAGCACACTGCAAGAAATGATTGCCGTAAGGTTAGCGCTTACATGGGTTATCATCAATCAAAATTAGTTATTTTTATTTAAGTTGAACCCAATTCTTACCCCTGCGCCAATATTAATGATGCTTCCTGTAATTTTATTTTGAATCATACTTTTGGCGACAACCTGAGAAATGTTGATTATAGCGGCGAGATTAACATTGAACTGCCTAGAACACAAAATTTACAATATAATAACTTAGATAATTGTTCGGTTAAAATAATTTGTGAAATCATAGCTTACACTTTTGCAGCTTCTTCCGTAACCTCCAAAAAGGATTCCCGAGTCCAAGTGGCCGCGTTATTTACTAAATATTCCACCGGTTCAAAGGATTCAATCACTTTACGTGTTTCCTGCCAATTGTTCAAATCCGCCACTTTTGCGACAACCCCAGGCAGCTCTTGTGTCAGCCTAAGAACCCCCGCCTGATTTCGTGCCACGGTGAACACTTTTGCTCCGTCATCATGAAAGTACTGTACTAAAGCTCGTCCAATGCCTCGAGTTCCACCAGTGATGAGAATTCGTTTCCCTGCAAAAGAGTAATCCAAAGGCATTTTCTTGCTGAAGTTCTCCGACTATACAATCGTTAAATATTTCTTTACATCTGTACCAGCCAAACGTCAGAAGCCAACTGGGCAGCGTTTCTGAAAACTGCGTAAATGAACAAAACTTGTGCCCAGTACCATGTTTAACTCTTACTACAGACAAGATAGACCTGGGGTAAAATTGTTTTCATAATTGTTTGTTTCAAGGTCTCGTCGTCCTCTCGTTTTCACGTCACTTTTTTATCACTGCCATGCGTTTTGAATGGTATGATTTATTTATGAGACTCAGGAAGGATAATATACCGGGGATTATATGTGTTGTTGTCATCGTGATGCTGATGAGCGAGTACTTGTTTTTTTTGTGCATCATTGAACTACAAAAAATTCTACTAAAAACGAATACACGAACGACGATGGTAAAAGCAAAAAATATTACCAGTTGTGCTGAGTGTGAGTGTCCGTCCCAAGTATACTACCAAGCCACCCACCTTTCGATGTGGTCTACATTACACATTACAATGTCTGCTGAGATTTCACAGTGCTGCAATTTTCCGCTTTCTTAGTAGCAAAAACATGTATACTTTACATAAACTTGCTTAGCAACTGATGCAACTAGTGTACATGGAAACACAAATTATTTCTACAACTGAGATTTCAAGATTTGCAGTTTCATTAGCTATGTATTTAAAAAACAAAAATGTTAACTGGAATTTCCCACAGATACTTTATTTTTAACCATTATAACGTACAATTAATGGTGTAATGGGACGTTTTAAACCATTGTTTAATCACTATATAGCACTAATAAATTTTTCAAGCAGAAAAACCTTGAATTTTTGATAATTCAACCAAAACACTCAACCCAAGTTTCATAGGATTCTTTATTTAGCTAACGGATACTTGGCGAAAGATCGGGTTATTAAAAATAAATCTGCCTTACTAGCCATAAAATGAACATCCTAGAATTCTTTATACATTAGGTTACATACGTATACATTACGACTTTTGGCGACAACCTGAGAAATGTAGTTTATTGCGACGAGATTAACATTGAACTGCTTGGAATATAAAATTTATAAAATAATAATTTGGATATTTGTTCGGTTAAAATAGTTTGGATAATCATAACTTACAATTTTGCGGTTTCTTCCGTAACTTCCAATATAAATTATAAATATTAAGCTTGTCGTTAACCGAGACTGTAATGAATTACATACTACAAATGATGCGTAATTAATATGTACCGATACTTGTAGGTATATATTACCACATTCATTGTTGATACCGAATGCTAAATCAAATGCGTTAGGTCAATCACATTTACCAACAACAGAGCAATTTTTTGCAATGTGAAGGTTTATGAATATGAGAAATAACTTGAAAATGTACAAAAAGTGTAATATATAATATCGCTCTATGTACGCTTGCTTTTGGTATTGTTGAATTAAGATTATGTTTATTTTTTAAAAGTAGATTTCATGTCTACACCACTGCAACCTTTCCCAATAAACGTTCGTCATTGGGTGACGTAAAGGGTTCCGTTAAAATATATACCCGAAATATAAAATACCTAAATCGGTGTCACCTAAAAAACGTCGAAAAATAACACGTAAAAGATGCCGTAAAACAGACACTGCAAATACAGAATTACGAAATCGTATTACCGAAAAAACGCAAAAAATAAAACGTAAAAATTTCAAAAAAGAATAAACGCCAAAATTACGTAAAATTAGTGCTTTTATTTATTAAATTATACAAATATACAATGTTGAGCTTCTGACGCTACTTTTGCGGGTGGTAAAAATGAATTAAGGAATGAGTTATTTTTATCGGGCTGCAAAAGTTCACACCTATCAAATCAAATTGGTTATTAATAGTAATTAAATTTGTAATATAATATCGTATTTTTAATTTTTATAGTCCTTATAAAGTGCTCAATTCATCCAACAAGACAAGTGTGCCTTTTAGTTTCTTCATTATTTCAACTGCACGACACATACACTTCCTATGTCAATACTACTAATATTTTGTCGCTTTGTAGGTTTTATTGAATGCGTACATTCTATTATTGTGTCGCAGTTAATCGTGTCTTTTTAATTAATGATTGTGACTAATCATTACGATATGAGGTTTCCATCGCTGGAAATTTTGACGTGTCAATTT
Organism: Callyntrura guangdongensis; assembly: GCA_027744295.1. Lineage (NCBI taxonomy): Eukaryota > Metazoa > Arthropoda > Collembola > Entomobryomorpha > Paronellidae > Callyntrura > Callyntrura guangdongensis. Next base: position 14,564 of record JAHZNB010007183.1, on the reverse strand, counting down.
GTCCTCATGGCTTAAAGCACCCCCGTTTCCTTCCCAATAATTTGATCCTGCCTCACCTGTAACATTTAGATCCAAATTATCAAACGGCTACAATTAATTGTTGCCGTACTTGTAACATTTGTTCTTAAAAACAGTTCAGGGAAAAAGGATAACTCATATTAAAAAATATAATATTATATGTTATTCACGAATATAATTTCTTTACATAGGCGAGAATGTACATAAAAATTTGTATCAAAAACACCGATTATCTAAGCGAGAATGTCTAAAATAAGCTGTATAAAAGGATTGTTTATACAAGCGAGATATTTTCTAAACCCCAGATTTCCAATTAATATGACATTTGCATGAACAGAAAAATTTACCGTTTTCCAGAATTTCATTTACTCATTGCATTGTACATTTTTGGTTAATTAGTGCAAGTTCGTATTATTCTTAGTTTATACTCCAAGAATGTAGTCATCTATTGGGTATTTCTTGGGAAAGAAAACGAAAGCGCCGAGAAAAACGGAGATTTAATAATAAAATCGACGTACAAAATAACGGAGTACGAGGGAGCATAATACATTACTATGGTAGACCCCGTCTCCACTGCCACTGTTCCGCAGCTTTTGTCAGCGCTTCTCTCCCCTTTAGATTTCATGCAGTATAAACGTTTGAATGGAGGACACCCAAGGTTTTCTAATGATATTCTACGTCAGGTTTAGTTGCTGGTTCTATTGTCGAATTTTAAAATTTGCACTATTTTAAATTTTCATTCCAGTTAGTCCAGCATACATTTACTTAATTTAAGAAATAAAAACTGCCAGGTGGTACCACAACGGGTCGGCACAGAGAGTACACAGTTCAAAAAATGTCGTATCTGCTGTTTGTTTACATTCAAAGTGTGACAGGGTGGATTACTATAAATCTTGTGGCTGTCATGGTCTGGTCTTTTATGTAGGGTAGATTTTTTCAATGTTGACTTATGCTTCTTAGGTAAAAAAAGGAATTGAAGACAATGTTAATGTTGGAATAAATGTTGGAGTGATTATTGGAAGGAATATTGCATACAATGTTGGATTAAATGTTGCAGTCAATATTATGTGGGAATGAAAATATAAAAAACATAGTGTTTATAGATAATTGACATACCTTCTTAGTTGGCTTTGTAAACTAATAGTATATGCTTTTGAATCCACAAATACTATGGAAAATAATAATTATGATATATGAAAAATCTTTTCGAAACTTTCGACAAAATTCTCAAGTAGGTTGGCACTAATGCCAACATCGTAGTGCGTGTTGCTGAAATGACAAGTTTCATGATTGTACGGCAAACAACGTGAAATATGTAAAGTAATTTTAATCAATGTTCATAGTCAATAATGTTTTCACAATGACGTTTTACTGCAACTTACATTTATTACGAAATGTAAAGCACTAACAATTTAATTACTTCGAATTTAAAAGTCAAAGAGAAGTAGGATAAAGTGTTAAAATACACTACTTTCCTCCACTAGGCTTAAGCTTGGATTTTCCGGGAAAGCTTTCCTCCTTATCTTTCTTTGGAGCTGCCAATGTCAATTCCTGCAAATTAAGAGAATTTATATATTATTTTGATTCTCTAAATTAAATTCAGTTGACATTTTAATTTTAAATGATAACTTTTATTACCGTCATCCCGGTCAAAAGGGTGCAAACCCATATACCAATAATTACGTTTAATTTCATTTTACAACAATTCGCAATTCAATCTCGAATGGTTGTAGTTGACTAAATATACCCAGCAGTGGTGGTGAGTCTCAACTGTGATTTTAAGAAGCTACGTCACAACATAAAAATCACTTACAGCCACAGCAACATAAAGAAGTAACTATCCATTGTTTAGTACAATCATACATTAAATTTAAAATGTTTGTAGTTCCGCCGACGTTAAACTGTAAATAAACGCTTTCTGCCATTTCATTGTAATATGTCGTAAATATTTTAACCCAACTATTGCACAAATAGTTAATTTTAGTCATTACATGTTGTGATAATGATTTATTTATCGTGATTTGTCAGCATGTTTTTATAAATTATTTTGTTAACCCTCAACCTACTGACTCTTTTTTCACATGCATTTTAAATTTCTCTATATAAAGAATGAGATATTGATTACTTTAGTTTTTGAATGTTGAATGTTATGAATTTTGTTGACTATAATATTGAAATTCTTCGTCATTGACTAAAGATAGAAACTATATATAGACCTTTTTCAACCATGAAATATGATTAAGCTACTTTAACATTAATAGATGGACGTAGAATGGTTTGCATAGAACTAATCAGCACAATTAGTAATAGCATTGTCTGCCAAAAATGCAAAAAGTGATTGACAAATTTCTACACGTAAAGCCATTTTCTAGTACTGTTCACTGTATAAATAGAGGTATATCAATTTATCCAGGTACTTTTCTACAACGATTAAGCATTTTCATTCCAGATCTACATATTTACACACCTCATTGATTACTTCCACTTAACCATCTTAATTTAGTTCGAACAAGAATATTTGTGAATATTTATATTTGTTTATATATAAACATTTGTTTATGAACAATAATATTTATTGGTTGGCTAGCACCTGATTCAATGTACTTAGAACTACGAGTAGAAACAAGATTAACTGTTTGAGTTTATTTCAAATATATTATATAAATATATAATTTTGAAGTACATGTCAATTATAGCCATATCTGGCTTTGATGGCAGAATGATTCACTGTAAGCCTACGTAGATACATTGATTGATTTTGACAAACATGTTTTGTCCAATATGCATGTATGGTAAAAGAAAACTTTTACCTGTATTTCAATAGCCTACGTGTCGCATCAACAGTAACATGGCGACATATAAAAATATAACGAACGTATTTAAAGGCGGCTTCATTGATGATATACTGTTGATGAATAAATTAATCCACGTTTTACAAATAATTAATTTTGCACATTACATTTTGTGGTAAGATATTGGTATTGAATTATTCATCATTGTTTGTCACCATGTTTCTACACAATATTCCGATAACCTACGTATGTATAACTATAACCTATGTACATAAAGTTTTTGTAGGTACGAAATAATCTTTCAAAGTAATTTAGGGTATCATTTATTGAGACAAAGCATTTAATATTAAGTGAGAGAGTAAAATTATTTAGAGAAAACATTGATTATCTCTGCCTTAGTTTGCCAACTCGGGCAGAAATCAAATACAAAATTACATGTTAAAATTAAAATTGAAGACGATGATCGATGCCTGAAAAATTACTCCAATGGGTTACTCCTATCAAACAATATGCTTTTTAAAGACGTTGTTGCACACTTTCTGTTTAGTGTTTAGTGGACTTGAGTGCACTTCGTACCGCTATTCGAGATTAAAATTGAGAGAAATTTTTCAGGTAGTAATTTTATAGCATGTTTGTCCTTTTGATGGACTTTCAAATGTCTGCTAAGCCATTTCAGCTAATAAAGCTCACTGTGTTGGCACTTACACGGGAAGTACCCGAGGTGAATTAAAGGTATACAAAAATGAATATACAGATCTAGACCAGTTTTTATGCTGATTCCAACGGTATATTTGTTTTGCTGTCAAAATGAAATTTGTCGATTTTACAGCCAATTTTCTAACTTTTGTATGCTGTCATAACAAGTATGTCATTGAAAATATCTACCTTCTTGTTGCATACATATACATATAACAAAACATACACATGATAAAATAGCAAAATTATTGGTTTATAGTATATTTACTCCAGTTATTTGAAAATTAGTTTAGACGGATTTTGCATATTCCGTTGGTTGTGAATGATGTGTGTTGAATTGACAGTTGTAATAGGAACTATTTTATTTTATGCTAATGGCCTAATTTTCTTACAGTATTTTTACAGGACCGGGAAATATGTTGTAATTTTTTAAAAGTACTTTTTTACTTTGACGAACAGATATGCAAGTTATCGGACTTAAAGTCATTTTATACTGTTTGTGTCGAAATAATGAACTTTCACGAAATAAACAATATCTGTATTATTGTTGTGCACAAAATCCGTTAATGTTTGGTTTTTACTTACTGGAGTAACACGTTTTTCAAATTTAAATAAAATACTTTTGGTGCTTCGTGTTTTTAGTATATGCATGTTTGGTTATAAGTATATTTGTATGCAACAAGAAGGGAGATATTGTCAATGACATACTAAAGTTAGAAAATTGGCTGTAAAATCCACAATTCTCATTTGACAGCAAAACAAATATACCGTTGAAATCAGCATAAAAAACTGGTCTAGATCGGTATTTTCATTTTTGTATACCTGAAATTCACCTGGGGTAGTTCCCGTGTTAGTAGCTTTTTTGTAATTCGAGCAACTCCGAGGGGGTTGAGGTGTCAAAATTTACAGTTTAGCTAAAACATTTGTTTAAGGGCACTAGATATCATGGTAGCTACATGACTTTCATTAACAGTTTAGGTTTAAGTTGAAGTCATAGTTTTTATTTGGTTTTGTTTATGTACAGCAATTAGAAGGCCAGTTTAATTGAAATCGTATTTTTGATGTTGCATTTAAATTCATTGGGCGTTAATACATACACATCATCATTCATTTTAATTTTTACAAACGATTTTGTATTTAATTCCTGCCTAACTAAGGAACCTAGCTTAGACAGTAGATAACCACCATTTTCCATAATCAAACTTTCGTCTAATAATTAAAAAGTATTATTATTTGAAAAAAATTAAATTATGTATTAAAATTATTCCATAGTTGATCATCAAGCAGCATTTTGTATTTTCAAAATTTCTGTACACAATGAATTTATATACAACATGTATAAAATCTGACTATATTCTACCGTAAGTTAAATAAAATACATTTGGTGTGGGTGCCATTTATTTGTTTTACATGCAATCAAACTTCAAATACGGTGTTGCACTAATCGTAATTGTGAAGGCCCACCATGACCCCAAACATGCTCAATACGAATGCTATAAACTAATAAATCGCCAATTAATCCATTATGGATTGGAGTCAAGTATGTTTTTAAATAATTTAAAACAAAATAGTGTGATTACCGCTGTAAGAAAGTTATCATTGATAACATAACCACCAAGACCAAGAGGACATCTTTTAAGTTCCTGTAGCATCAACTCTCTTGTGTAACGTACCCGCTCTACACAGAATTGTGCAGAATCACATGGCAACTTTTCGATCCACTCTTGGCAAATAGGATTCTAAATAAAAAATAATCATTTAACGAATTTTTGCATACTTCCGCGGTGTTTCTCGGGTTATGGTAATATATTATAGGTTCCTATTTCTGTTTTATACGCTGCTTCCAATTTCGTTTTCCATTTTTGTTAATGTAAAACGAGATAATTTTAAGCGCTAGTAAAGTATTTAAGCCAACAGACTTAGCCGTTTTAAGACACTGGCTTTTGCATTTGTATCGCTTCAAGCCTTTGGTGGAAGGTGGATGAAATTTAAGATTTATTTCAAAATGTTAAAGATCTTGAAAATGGATTTTAGCCATAATATTTAAACTTTAAAGAGAAGCCTGCTTAAATTGTAAAATCCAAACGACAAGCAAGGAAGTCCTTGCAGTTGTAAAGGGCACTGTCATGATTTGAAAATAAATAAAATAAACAAATGAAGTGTCCATGAAGTACTTACTAATCTTTTTAGTGTTTAAAAATTTTCCCTCCTCATTATAGTAGAGAGTAGAGTAATAAGCCTCGTTTTTCGTTGGTTATAAGCAACCGTAATAAAAGTAAGTCCTTTTTAGAATTATGTAGTAAACGACATTCTATCACTTACGAAATTATTGAGATGTGAAATATTATCACAGAAAATGTAAATATTTCCTCACATAACCCGAAAGATAATCAGGTAGTTTTAAAATTATACCAGATAACCAGTATTAGTTAAAGATTAAAGTCCATTGAATAATTAAATAACATATGATATAAACATTTTTACCTGGCTGGTAATTCATTTATGTATTTATACAATATATTCAAGCTACCCTTAAACTTTACATGGCACGCGATAAAATATGTTTTTAGTTTGTTAACATTTTGAAAACATGTGTTAACACTTGCTAGAAGCTAAAAGCGGATTCGAGGTCAGTGAAAAACCGAATTAGGAACGTATAGTTAATTTCCTTAAGGCAAACCCTCGGGAGATGTATTTACAAAAAACGTTACCCCCAAACTCCGCACAAATGCCTCATTTTGCCCCTGCTTCAACACAGGGGCAACTTTCAGGGGAAACTTTTCAACAGGGTTAAACCTTGTAAATACACCTCCAAAAGTACACATTACTAGTTCAAAGTGATTAACAAACTTCATTATGTACGAATTACAACTTTAGCTTATTTAGCAACGAAGCTTTCACAATTTTAGATTTTACAACTTGGATCACATTAACATTATCACCACTCACAAGGAAATTATGTAGTATTCAGGAGTGAAAACTTTGTGGCGTAGTCTACAAAAATGTATCCGTATGCCAATGTAGTTTATTGCCTTTTTACGAAATACGTTAAATACTAAGGAACCAATGAATAAGTTAAACCTGTGATGCGGTACTCCTTGCTATATAATACATTAGTGCCGCTTTTCCTAAATCATTCACCAAGAATGAGATATGAACTGCACCAGTATTTTTATCCAGTAAATCTTCAAGTAAGAATGCAAACAAAAGAAGATTTTGTATGTGAACGATGTTCAGTATTCCATCAAATACTCTGTTAGTGCCTGCAATCACACTTTGGAGTTCCCGATAGTGATTCCAGCATAGTATTTCGTTTTGGACGGCTTCTTCCGCAGATTGAAATTCTCTAAGAAGCCGTTGCTCGGAAATTCGTTTCAAGAATTTCCGTACCTGTGCTCTGTTAATAAGAGCAAGTACGATGAGCAAATCCCTGACAGCCTGAAGGCGCATATCCACTGCTATCCCATGTGCTAATCCAGCCCATCCCATCCAAGTTGTTTCTTTGTTAATGTCGGAGTAATATCTAAGACTTATTTCCTGCGACTTATTTTCAACATTTTCTTTACCAAAACTCCATAGGAAAAGCCCATGCGCAAATTGGTTAGCCACACACTTTATGGTGCCATTGTATGTCCAGTTCGAGGTCCCCTCGCATAGGAAAGATTTTAGAATAGCTACAAGTTGTGACGCCAAATAGGAGAGAAAAACAACTTTTAAGATTACTTGGTTCCAGACGGTAACAGATCCTACCCTCTTTGTATGTTTGGCATCATATTCATCCCACTTATTTAGCAAACTCAATGTTTGTCGCCGGCAAAATCCCAGGAAATGAGCAAAATAAATTAGAACAACAACAACGACAATGTAATTGCTTGCATACGTTAAGGTGTCTAACTCCCTATCTGCTGTGAAGATGATCAGATGAGTTTTTGCAATACACAATGAATGTAGTATACCCGCCAATGAAATAATCCAAAACAGAATCTAAACAGAAAAATTTGCAAAGGAATAACAGCTTCTATTCTTCTCAATGTGTTTAATTTAACATGATTACCTTAGCACAATAGTTGACTAGTTGTAAATCTGATCCACCATCTATATTTCTTGGGTAATAAATCATAATCCGAAGCAATTCAGTGTATTTCACATCATTTTCTGTAACAGTTTTGCTTGCATTTATCATTCGCGAGATAATCTGTTGCCATCGATTGGTGGAGTTATCATTTTCAGTATTTATGTCTAAATCTGTAATGGACACTAATTACCGTCAGCAAGTCCAATTCAGCAAATGAAACAAATGTTGGACATGACTTACCACAGAATTGTTCCTCCAGAACCAAATGAGAATCTGGAGTTAGGTGCCTTGAATTAACCGGAGCTTGGACCTGGGTGGTATTTTCAAAGTCCTGTGCACCATTTGTATTATTTGGTAAACCTGAAAAGTACGCAAACAAATTTTTTAGATAAAAAAGTCGTACAAATATCCACTGATTTTTTTTCTGGAAGCTACGGAACTTTCAAACGTATGAAGTGTGCTTGATTTGTTACCATCTATTATATCAGAGACCCTTATCTGGGAGTCATACTGGCCCACATAATTTGTAGGTGTCTGATTTTCCTGATCGGTTCGGATATATGTGTCTCCATTGTCATTTTGAAAATCGACATTGTGCACACAACCAAGTTGGCTGTCAACAAATGCTTGAATTGTACATTCGGTCATACTAGAGATGTACAAAACGTAACATTCATAGATCCTAGGTTTAATCTAATCTCAAGTAACACCTGTATTTATAGCTATTCAATGTTTTATATTTATTCGTCTGATTGCACGGAGTTTGGTTTGTGAACTATTACTAGTCGTATAATAAAATTGAACCTGTATACAAACAATTTACTATATAAGTCAGTATATCGACGGTTCCACAAGTAAAAGCATTACCTTTCCTCGTTTATTGGGACTAAAACCGTCAGTAGTTAATTTACCCTGAACACAAAAAGATGTAAATTCTGCTTCCCCATGTCATTTTGGTTTGAAGGTCTTGATGCATTGATGTTATTGAATATTCGAAGAGAATATATGAATTTAAACATTTCCAGTTCCCTTCGCTATTAATAGAATAACTTAAAGCAAAACAGTCAATCGTAGAATATGAATCCGATTATATATAATATTTTTTTGAAATGCAAAAATATTACTTTGTAAATCGCCATTATATCTTCAAAGTGAAAGTAGTTAGTTTTTCAACCTTCCGCACGCGATTTTGGAGCCTGAAAAAGAATTAGTTACGCGTTTACCGTGCCAGGAAAATGTGAAGTTGCTGCATTTGCTTGTGGAACCGTCGATATGTAGTGACACACATTTGATATTAGTTTGTCATACAAGTTCCCCGTGGTTTTTATAAATTCAAATTAAACTACTAAACCTTCCTGTCCTTAACGTATAATTGTTACGGTGTTCTTTGTCGAAAGTTTGCATTGCATTGGTAGAATTATGTTTATTTTTCAAATGGTCGTATCCCGTAGGGCTTTCATATTTTGTTTGATAGCGTGACGAATGTGGAAAAATTTCGTGAAACGGGAACGCTTTATGTTTAACATCAATGTCATCTTCCCACTATAAAGTTTGAATAAAACTTATTTTTGTGTAAGTCAAGAAAACGTAATATATGACAATAAATACAAAAAATTGATTTTAACCTTAAACTCTTCAATGTCTTTTTATCTACATGAACATACTTTTAATTTAGCTAATCTCATGTGTTCAATGGCTGCTATTTTTAATAGTCAGTGTTAGGCAGAAATGGTTTAAAAACGCACAGTATTTGTTACATGACTTAAAATTTCAATAGCGTGTTAATTTTTTGTCAGCAAAAATACACTACCCAATGATTTGCTCGTTTTTTAAGCATCAGACAAATAAGAATGCTAAAATACACGAGTTTGACATGGATTTTTGCAATTTTTAAGGTCATCTTTATTTTCGAGGGAGTTTTCAGGTAACAATGTAGCAATCCAGTGACTAAAACAATGACTATCGTTCTTCACATCTTTTGTTGTGTGAGATGTTGTGATGTTCATTTCAACAAGGAATCAAAACTTAATTTGACATATTTTAGATTAAATTTTAACTTATCCGGCTAAATGACGAGGTATTGCAAATGGTGAAAACAGCTGCAGCTATGCTATGCGTACAATACCGAGTTAGACATAAATGAAACTGGCACGTTGGCACAACAAGTATTACTAATATGCCTATTATAACTGGGCATTAAATTGGTCCTAGCACCGCAGGGTTTCTCCACAGTGTTTACCAAATATTCATCATATAAATTTATTTCAATGTAAATAAAGTTATATATCGGTTGGTAAATACAAACTGAATTTCGCCATACTGTCGAATTTGGATGATTAGATATTTTAGAAAATAGTTTTTTTGCCAGGATATATTGTGAATAAGGTTGTGTTGAAACAAGTAAAAGTTATTTTCATGTACGGCCTTGAAATCGTAGATACGGTTTAAAACGAAATCATGGGGTAACCAGGAAATAAGTATATTATGGACGAAAAATAACTTTATTTCTGATGAAAAATCTTTAAATTATACTAATAATTTCAATTGAAATCATTGACGAAATGAATAAAAACGTAATAAAAGGAGAGCATGAAATCGCACATGTAGATGAGTTGTTATTATAAACAAGAAAAATGGCAAGACAATTAATTCATAAGTTACGGACTTCTCAATAATAAACTCGATATGACAACCGATTCCGTATGTTGTCAGGAATACCAAAATGTGATTTTACTTGCTAACACAACTTCCTGGTCATTGGTAAGAAAATAAATTAGAAGTCTATGGAGTACCATATAAATCCTGTTCATGTCTCACAGTACAGTACGATCTGCTATTTTCTTGTACTCGCAGCAACATTAGCGGTTCACACATTTCTATTATTTGCCATAAGTTCTTAGGAGTATCCAAGGCTAGAAATTTGTATGTAAAAAAGGAAAACATTAAAAAATATTTTTTGAAGTATGACATCGGGTTACGATACGATTTTTGTTTTTAGGATAGGACAAAGGAAAATCGTAGATGATTAATATTGTTGTGTTATCGTATGTCAAGCAGTTATTATGTAAATACTGATACATTATAGCACGTTAAATACAGTTAAAATTGAAGCATCGCTTGAGCTGTTTCGATAGTTTTTACGCACTAGTTTCTCAAACCCTTTGTATTTTTCAAGATTTAATGAATTTTGCCAACTTTTTGTTATTTGGCTCCTCGTTGGGAGGGGGTTCTACAATTACATAAATGTCAATGTGTCCTAAATATAAACATTTATTTACCCTCTATCGTCCAGCATATAAGGTTAAGTTCAGTGACTACCCAATCCCGTTTCCTTGGAAGATTCCATTTGAATCCTGTCTTCTTTTTAAGAGCTACAACTCATTACATTACACAAACACTTTTCAATTTCCTTGCCTTGTTCTTCTGTCAGGATGACGCGAATAATTGTGACTGTTTGAATGCTTTATACCTATATGTTATGACGAATGATACTGAAATTAACGCTTGACGTTGATGACTTGATTGCCCACTTACGTAGGCTAATAACCCAAATTCAATTCTTTCTCATTTTTTGAAAAGAAAATACAAAGGTATGTCAGGTTTTGGAGGGAGGATTAGAGGGTTTGTTGAACACAAATTCAGTGATTACTTCGTCACTTTGATACTTTTATTTTGTAGGTTTTTTAAACTATAACGTCGCTGTCAATAAATCAAAAAGTGGCAAAAAAATTAATGGACATAATTCAAACTGTGGATAGAATTTAAGTCATTTCATTTTTTTGGGCAATGCGGAATTTAGGCACTTAGAGAATCCTTGTTTATGGGGGATTTTTTGGTGCTCAAATCTCACAATGCCCCAAAAATTTAATTATGACCTTTAAATTTTAGCCACGTTTTAATTTAGGGTCTATAGGAATTACAGCGATTACAATTTTTGTTGTTACTTTGATACTTTGTGCCGTAATTTTATTTCACTTTCTCAGGATTACCATTGATTTGTTGCAAATCTGACAATTAGTTTCACTTTCTACAAAACGACATATTTCTGCAGTTTTTTCTCTATTACTAGTAAACTGATTAACAAGTAGACAATCGCCAAGTGGGCTGTTATCATCATTCATCTCGAACGTTTGTGATTTGTAAAAACCTGTTTGCTACCGTAAATTCATTGCAGTTCACACTTTCACATTTACCTGCACAATACAGGCTGCATTACGACATTTTTCTACTCCCTCACACATAGATGCCAATGATTTCATCAACGATTCTTGGCAACAGTAATTTCCGATGGGATCAATGCATAACTTTGACGCCATTATTATTGCATTTTGTCGTACTAATGCACTATTTCACCAGAGATAAGCCATGTCCATACTAAATCAAAATTCGGTGAATTAGCAATTATGGAAAAAACAAAAAAAAAACAGAAAACGAGTGTCAAATTCAGTAAATTAGTTTAGTTTCGGTGGTTCACATGTAAACCTGGGATGTCTAGATACCAACCATTTGGTAGTCAGCCAGTGTACTAAAGGTTGATTTATGAATAAACGAATAAAATATCTTTAAATGAAATCATAAATATGTATTTGAATTAGACATTAATTTTGAAGTAGAAATCTAACCTGAATAATTAAATTTAGTGAAAGATAAAAAATACTGAATTTAATTGTAACAGTAATACTTTGGCAACTAAGCACAAGTTCCATTTGAAGAAACCTGGAAATGTTTAATATTATGCACAAAACTAAACAAGTGTGTGGTATTAAATTCACAATGAAGTGTGGCACTAGTTGAGTTCATCTTTAAAATGAAGTTGATTTTCCATAATATTGCAAAAAGTTATAATTTATTAAATAAAGTAACAATTAAAAGTTATAAGAGTGATGAATCAAAACTATTAGAGACATTAACAAGTCAATGCGCCCAGTATCCTTTGATAATTATCTCAAAATCTCAAAAGGTATCTTCATATTTCACGTACTCGATTTATTAAACTACAAATTCTGACAAGTTTGTAGAGCCTATCGTTACGCGTTAAGAAAGGTTCACTTTTTTGTCAGTTCAGTGTTCAAATTCATTTGAATTTGAAGCGACTAATGTTTACAAATATGCAATGTAATATTCACGTAATGTCTATTTTATACTCATTTACCGTGCAATCAAAATGAAACTTGTTATGTATTGAACAAACCTCTATCTATAACGTAGCACTCTCCAACAATCATGCTGGATAAGGAGCCGAGTAGAAAGGCGATTAAATCTGCAATTTCCTTCATTTCAATAGGTCGCTTTAATATTAACTTGCGGATGGAGTTTTCAAAATACTGTAGAGCTTCTGGGGTTTGTGCAGCTGGGTCGACCATTCCACCGTTGCAAATCCCTGGATCAACACAATTAACACGAATGTTGTGGAGTCCGAGTTCTATAGCCATGGTGCGAGTAAGGGATTCCATAGCAGCTTTGGTGGCACAGGCCACAGAAGACAGTTGGACAACTTATTGACCAGTTACTCGGACTGCAGCACTGATCTTTAACGCCATTAATATTGCATTTTGTCGTATTAATGCACAACTTCACCAATGATAAACCATTCTCAATCAAAGTTCGGTGAATTAGCAATTATGAAAAATTATATAAACCCGAAAAACACTATCAAATTTAGCAGATTATTTCAATTAACACGAATGTTGTGGAGTCCGAGCTCAACATCCATGCTGTGAGTAAGACATTCCAACCCAGCTTTGGTGGCACAGACGATAGTGAGGAAGAATTTATGAGTATTCTGCACACACTGCAACATGTATTGACTTGATAACATTAACATTGACATGACTTATTCCAAATAATTCAAATTTAATTTGTTTTTACTCTTTACCAGTCCTAAAATGTTAATGATGCTTCCCGCAATTTTATTTTTAATTATGTCTTTGACGACGACCTGAGAAATGCTGATTACAGCGGCGAGATTAATGTTTATTGTCTTAACACCTAAACCAGTGCATATTAAAAGTTGGAAAATATCTGTAAAAGGGAAAGTCTAAAACTGAAACATACAATATGGGCGGTTTTTTTCGTAACTTCTATAAACGGCTCCAGTTTCAAAGTGACAGCTTTATTTACTAAATAATCGACTGGTTCAAAAGAGCATAGCAACGAAAGGATACCAAGTGACGACAACGAACCTCTACAAACGGATATGAGAACACAACTGACGAGTTGGATGTGCAGGAACTAAATGATCGAAAGAAAATTCTGAGTTGGAAAAAAGGCCATGGAGAATATAGCGCATTGGGAAAAACATGTCGAAGTAGTAAACAGCGGTGGTAGTAAAAGGACACTAGGAGACTTCTGAATGTCATCTTAGTCGTCCAAGATTCAACTCATGCTTCGATAACTGGATCAACTAATATACCAGTAGTAGCTTACTTGCAATTTGTTTTAAAAAGGGCTCCAGTCTTGAATGATTTTCCAGTAATCAATATACATATACATTTTTTTATCTGTATACCACCGTTGGTAAAATATGATAACCACTTTCCACAGGAAAAGTACTTAATAAATAGTTAACATTCTGTTCCAAAAAATAATCATTATGTTCAGCAAATTAAACTGACAATATTAAATGGCTATGTATTCGCAATTAAAACTTTTGAAAACAATTATGAACATAAAAATTGCTTTGACAACCCTTGTGCCAACAATAACTTGTTTTTAGAGAAGGATGATCACTAAAATACTGGTTGACAAGCCATCAAGCGAGTCTTGGTTATGTGTATATTTATACAACCCACATCAAAATTTAGTAAATACATCATTACAACCAGAATTTTTCTAGAAAAGTTTAACCGAGGAACATTTTCAATGATCATATCAAAATACATAAAATTCTGCCAATTTCAGTTTGAAAAATGACGAGAAATATTAAAAACTAGGAATACCCGTTACATGCGGACGCATGTAATTGCTAGAAACGCAATTCTTGT
>JAHZNB010007182.1:0-10377 GCA_027744295.1 Callyntrura guangdongensis | reverse complement strand
TCCACTCATTATCTACAGTAGAGCTAGCAGTACAGCTATTTTTGTACTGCTTATAAGAAATCTCCCCCTCTTCAACACACACACACCTCCCCCACATCTGCTTTTTTGTGTGGACGACCCTCTTGTGGGCTGGTGGGCACGTGCGAGCCATCAGGAAGCATAAAACCTTTCTTGACGGTAGAAAATGAGATGATGGCTTGTCAGATTCTTTGTTCATTTGTTCCGCGGATGCTCTCTCTCTCTCTCTCTCTGACTGCTTGTCTGTTTCCAGAAAGTAAAAGAGGCGAGCAGTACAAGTGGACGAAATATTGTGTCGTACCGTTCGTTCGTGCTAGAGAGGAGAGAAGCGATTGGTAATAATTAGAGGCTTTGCCAGAGAAAACGAGGAAACGAGGGAAGTAAGCAGGCGAGAGAGAGAGAGAGAGAGAGAGATACAAGCTGTGTTCCCTTCCTGGGAGCTTCCGGGTTGTATTTTTTGGTTAGGGTGGTGATGGTGGTGGATGCGTGGGTGGGGACGCCAGGGGGAGTTGACAGATGTGCAGACAGACAGAGTTGAATCGTGTGTATTTATGTAAGTTTTAAGTTTGTTTAAAGGAGAAGAAGACTGGCAGTGATTGCTTAATCTGGAGCGAGGGTTACGCAATACAGGAGTAAAGAGACAAGAGGTGAGAAACGGACGGAGCGACAGGCGACGCCAAGAATACAGGAATAGTAGAACTGCTTACTCGAAATGATTTACTGAACAAAAAAAATATTATGCGGAGAGAAACATGGGCATCGAAGAAACACAAGAATGAACGATGGCGTTGCAGGGGAAACGAGAAAAAAAGGAGGAAAAAACATAAAAAAATGTGTAGCAGCAGCTGCATATCTCCCTAATGGGGTCGTACATTATATACGTGTCAGATTTCTGTCATTTTATTGAGTGGTTGTTAGAGGATGTGGTCAAAATTGGAGACCTTTGTATTCCCATTGGGTTTTAAAATGGACCTCTTGGTAGTAGAGAAGTCTTGAGGGGTGAACGGCCCCAAAAAGCTGGTTGCATCATCACAGCAGAAGTATCATCATCATCGTCGTTGTATGCAGTGGCAGCAGTGGAGATAGAGAGCGAGTTGCGAGTTGTTGGCTGCATACGGGTGTCTCTTTACCTTTTCTACGGTGAACACTCTCTGGTGGTATCAATAAGCAGCCGGTAATTCAGCAACATCCAAGCCAAACAAGTTGAAATTTTATTCCATTTTTTGCTCTTTCGCTCTCTCGCTCTTTGACTATTTCACCGGTTCGTTAGGTACACACGCCGTTGTCGTCGTCGTTGTCGACGACGATGCCAGAGAGACGGCCAGTAACAAGACAACTCTTTAATGTTTCACGGGCTGTTCCCCTACCACCGCTGCTGCTGGTGGATACTATTCTTAAATGAACAAACAACTTTGTTCCCTACAAAGCAAATTGGTAGCATTACAAATGTCGGGTCAAAATCGTCGAAAGAGGTGAAATCGCACTTTGCCCCAGGTTTTTTCAACAATTGTCTTATGTTACCCTGGTGCATGGGTATACCATCAATTATACTGAAATGTTGTGAAGAAGCAGTAGTAGTTGAAGTTGTTATACTGTAAGTCGTTAAGGACTTATGACCGTTAAGTTAGGGTATTTTGAAGCAGAGGTGGGCAGGGAACTGGTGAACCCCTTACCGATTGGTGGTCTGCATCTTGGTATCAAGATTGAGTTTTTTAGGAATGAAAAGTAACGATGGACGGCCGGCCGGCCGGAGGGACAAGCCCCCTCGGCCGTTCCATAAGGCCTTCCTGGGTGATGACAAGGTTATGAAGGTACTTGGCGAGGAAATTTATATGGCATTGTAGCTAATAAAACGGGGCAGTAGCGGGAAATGTGATGATGAGCCAGACGGTTTGGGAGGAAGGTGACTTGGGAGGGAGACGGGCGGAAAGAGAATAAACAAGGCTTGCTCAACAGTAACTCGGTGCGTCTCTGTCTCTCCTCCCCCTCCCTTCGCTTCTTTGCGTTGTTGCCAAAGAGAGTGTACTCACGGTCCATAAATAAATAATTCACTACTCCTTGTGCCCGTCTCCCTCCAGCAGGAACGGCGGTGCTACAGTGATCAGATGACGCAAAGAGAGCACTGGAGGAGGAGGAGGAGGGAAAGAACGACGACGACAACGACGAGCAAGATAAATTGGATTATATTTTTCTTTCCCTTTCTCGCGTTTGTAGGGCTCTGAAGCTACTCAATTATTCAACGGAACCACTCACCATAACCAAAATACACACGTAACACCACCATAAACTACGGTTACGGTTTTGTATTTTTTTCTCTTCAGTTTCCTCCCACAATCACCCTCCATAACGACACAATTACCGCCGAAAACGGGCTCCATATTTTTTTGGGGCGCCGTCACCGTCGCTACCCGTCACAATTGGGCGGTCATGAGAAATCTCTCCAGAGAGAGAAAACGGAACAAGCTGCTGATTCATTTTGCACGACAATAACGAACCGACCTGAGGTAACCTGGCTGAGGTATTTCCACCCCCGCCTCCCCCGCATATTTTCTAGTAATTGGGAAAATATTAACAAAGCTGCCCCCTGAGGAACCCTTCTGGTGGAAAAATAAATTGGCTTGAAATGAACCGCTCATTAGAAAAAGTAGGGAAAAAAGCTCAAGAGATCGTGAGGAGATGAGTCCTCATTAACAATAACCTCCTCACCCGCTTGAATCGCCCCTAATGACCCGCTATTAGCCTGCTGAGAGCTAAGAGCCTGTAAATGCCAGGAAATTTTAAAAAATTGACCGACCGCAATTTTGTTGAATGGAGAGCGATTTAGGAAGAAAAGAAAATGATGAGCCGACTTAGCGTCGCCATCCCGGACCCCATTATCATCAAATATGCACACGCATCATGAACATCATCGTCATCATCATCCCACAAAGTCAGAGAGAAACTGGAATCCAGCAAAAGATATAAGTGATTGGGTTGGCTTGCTGGGAAGAAAGATGAACAAGAGAAGAAAAAAACGAGCAAGAATTTGAACAGACCCATAATTTAGGATGATCATCAAGACGAGACATAATTTTCTTAGGAAACTGGCAAATAGCTGGATAGCTTGAGTCAAAATGTAAAGCAAGTTGGAAGGGAGCACTTCCCCGCCCCTCCAATGACGACAAGTCTCATTGAACAAAACAACAGAGACATTTGTATGGACATTTTTACGTGTTTATTTTTTAGGGCGACTACCCCACAAAATTGGTCCCTGGGAAGGTGACCTTTGAATTGAATGGAAGAATTGTATATAGGGGCGGGGTAGATGGGGGAAAGGGGGGGCTTTTTGTAGGGTTTTGGGTTAAGCTGTTTGATATTTTTTTGCGGAGCTGGTTTTGACTGGCGGAGCGGGGCAATTGCAGTAATTGCAATGGCGTGCCATTCTGAGGAAATGGCTGCATTCTCTGGGAAAAAAGATGCGACGCTTTGATTGCATTCCTCGTTCCCTCTCTCTCGTTTTCTGCATTATTTTCTGTTGTTATTACCATTATTAAGGGGCTGCCAAACGGCTCATTATTTACAACGACGAAAGCAAACAGAGAAAAAAATATATATGGATGAAGTGGCAGCAAAAGCAGAGATTCCATTACATTAAGGTTTGTTGTTGTTGTTGTTGCTTGTCTTGATTGGGTTACACTCTGAGAGAAGGAATTTCATTTTGATTTTTTTTTTGGTTTTGGAGAGAGAATTTTCAGTGCTTGAGTAGGAATGTATACATTCCGTATCAAAAGCAGAACAAAAAGGAAGCAAAGCTAGGAATGTAAGAATGTGCGGTGGGAAAATCACAATTTTGTTCGGTTTTTTTATTCGATTTTCCATTTTTCCCGGTCTTGAGGGGTAATCATGGTTGGGGTAATTTAGCTAGGTGCTGTGGTTATGAAGAAGGGCATGTTTACTACTTCAAAATGGGGACTAATCTAAAAAAAAATCCTTAAACCCAAAAAAAACCCGCTCCACAAGCATTTATAGAATTCTGTTCAAACTTTTTCACCCTTGAAATTTTTACAGCTCCATTTATATGGT
The DNA here is from genome assembly GCA_027744295.1 of Callyntrura guangdongensis. Classification (NCBI taxonomy): domain Eukaryota; kingdom Metazoa; phylum Arthropoda; class Collembola; order Entomobryomorpha; family Paronellidae; genus Callyntrura; species Callyntrura guangdongensis. Next base: position 6,297 of record JAHZNB010007182.1, on the reverse strand, counting down.
TCTCCATAAAACCCGTTTAAACCCATATTAACCCATTTAAAACCAATTAAACCCACCTAAAATATTTTAACCTTATGTAAAAAAATGTTTTCAGCAAAATTCCCCTAATTCATGTAAACCCCATCATAACCCCCATAAGAACCGAGCTCTATTGCCGGTATATAACCTTTTTGAAATCCGTTAACTCCTTCAGAAACACATAAACTACTTTAAAACCCCCTAAAAACTTAAACCCCATTACAACCTCTTCTACCCAGGGCTTCTCCCAACCCTGTTCTCACTTGGCAGTAATACTAACTAAATGGACGAAGTGATGGAATGTAGAGTGTGATCAACCGAATGAAACACCAACAAAGCCGCCCGTTTCCCCAGAGAAGAACCAGCCAGAGCGAGCAAAACAGAAAGTAAAAACCTGTGCTGCTTTTTTTGTCTTCTTTCTTTCAGCAAATCCAATTCTCAATTCCCTTTCTTCTTTAAATAATCAAAGAGTGCCAGAGAGCAAACGAGAGCGAGACAGAATCCAAAACACTATATGTATTTATATTTTTTTCACTGCGAGAGACCACTCTGGTAAAAAGGAAAAAACGGACAAGTTTAAACGGACTTATTGAAATGCGACTGTTGATAGCAGAGATGGAGATGGCGAGAGAGAGAGAGAGAGAAGCGTGAGAAAAGGTGGGGTCCCTTTAAAAACAGACAATGCATTTTTAAAGGGCACGAAACAAGCTTTCAGAGAGAATCTCATTTCTTTACCGAGCGATAGAGATGCAATATAAAAAAAACTTTTTTTGTTTCGCTCTCTCGCTCCCTGCCCGGCTGATCCCCTTTCACGCGTGAAGGACTGAAGAAGGGGAAGAGTTCTTTACGAAAGGGATTAATACTCTCAACCAAGTTTCTTTTCAACTTTCCATCACGGTACAACGCAGAACAGAAAGAGAAAAAAATCAAGAATTTAAAGGGAATTCTCTCATTCTCTCTCTCTCTCTCTCTCTCTGGCTGCCTGACTGTCTGTGTGAACCAAAAAGACGCGGCCTTTGTAAAGAAATGTGGACTCGTCGTTGAGTTGTCGTCGGTTGACCCTTTTTAATTGGCAGAGAGAGAGAAGAAAAGAAGCAACTTTTTTGGCCATTTTGAATCGATTCATTAACGGCTTAAAAGTTGGCCAAAGATGGAGGGAGTTAAAAAAGGTTATATGGAGGGGATTTGGGTGTTGGAGTGGGAGGGAAGGAAAATGGAGGCACAGAAGAAAACAAGAAGGACTAGAGATTCAATTGGCTGGGGTGTCACTCTCTGACCTTTTTTCCAGTAATTAAAATTGACAGGAGTAGGATAGCGCCTAGTGTTGGGTGAGTGTGGGAGGTGGTAATTATGTGGAGGTTCACTCCATTTGACACCTGTGACAAGGAAGAAGCTCTCATGGAGAGGGAGAGAGAGATTGAATTCCGGGGTCATTAATTTTGTAGCCAGGCAAGCTGTTGCTCACCGTCCTTCGCCAAACAAAGCGGTTCGCCAAAAAGAGAAACTTGTCGTTAGCTAGTCGCCATCGAGCAGTTGATCAATCACTGTACAGCTTTGGTTGCAGAGTCTTCCCAAAAAACTCCCACAGCCATAAAACCAGAAAGAGAGACAAGTGGACAAGAAGAGTAACAAAATCACAATTTTGTAGTAGCGTCAGAAAAACCGCTCCATTTTCTGGCCATCGTCAAAAACAAGTTATAAATCTATTTTTCTTCTTCCTCGCCATTTGATTGACTAAACAACCCCATAAATAAAAAAAGGAAAATAAATGGAGGGAAGGACTGAAGGAGTGTCCCCAACGTAACCATTTGTCATTTTGGTTCCGCACTAGTAGAGAGACAGAAAAAATGTATGACGCCACGGAGAATACAAGAGAGAGAGAGAGAGAGAACCTTACCCAAAATATGACAGCAAAACTGTTGGCGAGGTTTACATCTTCGGGGTAGACAACGGTTTGGGTGGAGGGTCTTGCGAGGACGGTTTTGGAGAGAAGCCATAATAAACAGACAACCGCCGCTCTTGTATGTTCCCTGTTTTTCCCTGACACTGACAACAACACAGGGAATGAGTATGGCAGGTGGTCGTTTAAATGCCAATAATTACCAGGTTGGCTGTTGTCTCTGGTTTCTTGGAAAAATCGGGATTAACAAGGGCGGACAGAGATTCGGGAGAAAAAATAGGAAGCAACAATGACACATCAAGGTTGTCTTTGTCGAGGATGCGGGTTTGCTCTCCTTTTCCTTTTTGGCTAAGCTACTCTCTGGCAGATACTAGAGAGGGGGAAAATAATAGGGTTTTAAAATAAAACCCTAATTATCCGGGTTTTTATGGGTAACCCGGGTAAAAATGGATTTTATGGGTATTAATCCTGTAAAATGCACAAGGGCGTAGCGCAAGTCCGGGTTTTATGGGGTTATTCTACCCCCAATTTTACCCCGGCAAAGGGTTAACCCTATTTGCAAAAACGCACAGAGGGAACAAGTCATGCAATATTTTTGCAGAGGCAGTAGTGAGGGTGATATAGTGAAATGCGTGGCTCTCTGTCCACTACTGTGAGAAAGGTACTCAGGAGAGAGCGAAATTGAGAGAGAGAGAGAGAGCCAGCGAGAGAGGAAAAAGTAGAAAAGTGAATGTTGTTGCCAGCTTCAAATTTTCTTGGCTGTTTCTCAAACGTCAGCTTACGCGCACAACAGGGAACCACGCAAAAAAACTCACACACAGATACACACTGACACACACCCGAGTTTATTTTCCAGGGCAGAGTAATAATGGTCCAGAGTTGAGTCTCTCTGGAGCGAGGGGAAAGGGAGAGAGGGGGAAGAGAGCGAGAGAGCTTGAGAGAAAAGCGGCTTATGAGAAGGACCACAACGAAAATGAAATTTTGTTTCGTCGACTTTTCTTCTGCTTACATTTCCCTGGCAAAAGTACATATAATCTCTCTGGAGAGAGAGAGAGAAGAGAGAGAAATGACTAAATGGCTTCAGGCCGGGAGAGTTACTCAAGTCGAGAGAAAAAGTCAACTTGAAGAAAAAAATGTAAAAAAACTCACACAAAAACTGCTGGTCACAGAGGAAACGATCCGCGAATAATCTACTCGGTAATGTACACACACAAAAATAGGGAGTACGCGAGAGAGAGAGAGAAAAAAAATGTAGGAGCGTCGGAGCGCGTGTGGAGTTGATGCTCGCCGAGAAAAAGATGCGAGAGAACTGAACCACCAAGCTGGCTTCCATCCGGGTTTCTTGCTCCACAATAACAACAAGGAGGAGAAAACTACTCCAAAGAATACAAGAGCAACGGCGGTTGTGGTGGCTGGAGAAGCTGCTCGTGGGTATAGCTTTTTGCTTTTTACGGAGTGGAAAAAGAGCGAAATGGAGAGCGGCTCAGAGAGAGAGAAAAAAAGTTGGGTAATTTGCGGAAATGTTTTAAAGATGAGTTTTCTGCGGGGCTACAGGGAAAAAAGAAGAAAATAACAAATGCTCTCTTTCTCTCTTTCGCATTTTCCTCCATGGGCCTGGTCAAGATAATGGAGCGTAACGGCAACTTGAAAAGACAAGCTGTACCCTTCTTCCTACACCTTCCATATTTTTTTTTCGCAGGCCCCCTCCAAATTCGTATGTAATTCTTCCAAAACCAATTTTTCCCTGAAACCCAACTGCAAAGCTAACACCCTCCAGAGATCTATCCCTGTGGGGCATCACAAAAATAACTGTTCCTCGTCTCCTCTGGTAAATTTTGATGGGGTGCCAAGAGCCCGGGGCCATTTTCTTTTAAGGGCGCTGGCTAATCCCTGTAATAAAATGGCTTTGATATCCAAAAACGAGTTGTCTTAATGCTCTGCCATAAAATCTGGCTCGATTCTCTCTCTCTCTCTCCCTCCCTCCCTGGTGCACAAACAAGAATAATACTGATATATTCGCGTTTTTTGGAGGGGAAGTGGGAGGAAACAACCTCTGGTTGAGCAAACACAGAGAACACCATCGTTACTTTCGTCGTTGTAGTCATCATTGTCGTTTTTGATTATTTGCAACCATTTTGGATTTGCGCTCAAACTGAAAGACATGCACGGCGACAAAGTGCCATTCCATTTTTTTGTCCGGAAACGGGAGCCCATTACGGGGAAATCCGCAGACAAAACTCCCGACCATTCATTGTGATGAAAACGTGGTCACCAGTAAAGAAAAGTGGGGCTTGTGTGCCAAACCTGGGCAAACAAAGCCCCATTTTTTTGTATGGAACTTGTGCAGTGCCAGAACTGGAGAGGTTAAAGGGGTCAAGGTCCGCCAAAAACTGAGGACCTGTCTCTCTAGTCAAAGCTCTGGATAGAGAGAGAGAGAAAAAAAATTTTGTTTGCAACAAAAGAGAATAAAGGAAACTTATTTTAAAAATTAAAAACGAGAGAACAAATGCACGAATCGAGTTACCTGTATGTATGGTGGACTTAGAGAAAAAATGTACGAAACGAGAACAACGGGGCTAATTTGCTCAGAATCTTCTTTTTCCAGCGAACAATGGATAACAAAGGAGAAAAGAGGAAAAGGATGAATAAATTAAAGAAGAAAGAGCTCGGCCGAGTGATTTTTTTAAAAAAAAAAGTGTAAAAAATTCAAAATAATTCTTGTGTCCATTTATTTCCTTTTCAGGAGAAGCGTTGAGAGGCTTCTCATTTTTTTGAAAAATTTACTTTTTACGGCTCCCTTGCAAATTTCCGCCAATACATTTTCTCTCTCTCTCTCTCTCTTTACTCCTTTTTCATTCTTTTCACGCGCGCTCTCTTACTCTCTCGCTTTCCTCTTTTCTCTCAGTTTCAGAGTTTTTTTGTGAATGAGTTTATTTTTTTCATTTTGAGGAAAGAATAATGAAACCGGAATATGAGTGACGAAAGCTATTTGCTCCCCGTCCTTTACAGCTTTCCTGTTTTTTTCTTCTTCTCGTTTCTCCTTTTTATTCTGAGCACTCGAATTTCACATCTTTTTCGGCGGGACCATCAAAAGTGGGAAAATGGAAGAAAAAATGGGATATAAAATGGAAGCCTTGTAATTTTCTTCGTTTTTGGGCGGGGCTGACGACTTTTGTCCCCGGGGGGAATATTCTGCACTGGTTTTAGGGGTGATTTGGAATCCAGACGCAAAAAAATGGCGAGACGACGATGATGATGTCGTTTATAACGACGTGTAAAAATGTCGCTGTTAATCAACTTGGAGGTACTCGACCTGTATAAATTATTAGGGGTGCAGAGGGAAATTTAAGGACGGGGCTGAAGTTAAAAAATAACCGGTGGTTTTCTCTAACAATCTCTCTAGCTCTAAGCGGGGAGTTTATGACAATTTTGAAAGGAAGGACGACACTAATTAAAAGTTAAGTGGGCGAGTTAAGGCATCAATTAAACGACGATGTCGACGACCATGTTATGACGACAACGCGTAATCACTAATGAGCGCAGACATGGGCTAATTTCTGCGGTTGTGAAGGGCGATATAGCGATGTAGCTGATAACCCATATTTTTCTCTCTCTTTTACACAACGCCAGACCCCTGTCTGCTTATCAATATGGGACAAACGCTTTTGTCCTTTGAAAGCCTCGACACAAAACAAAAAGACAGTTTGTAATTGCCATATTATCAGCAGCTCAAGATAGTTTCAACTTGAACCCTGCTGCCCCATACTTTTTTGGGAGTGACGTTTATTTTGCAGGTAAAAAAATTGTTCCTATTTTGAAAGGAAATTTTTTTTAAAAAAGGTAACGCCTCAGCGACAAAAATATGCTTACCAACTGAAGACATTATTTCCAAATATCCCGACCCTGCCGGACTGTTCAAAGACAAGTGAGATCCTCAAAACCGTCTTTTGGAGGCAACAGTGGTATCCTTTCTGAAACAGTAAGAAAACGGTTATTAACGGATGGAGGATAAAATAAATTGTTGTCAATTAATGTCGACGCGTGGATGGGCATTTTAGAAGAGGAGGCCTGCTACCATCTCCTCCCTGCGAGTTGCTCTTTCTTTTGGAGGGAATTTAGCTGTGGGGTAATGTGAGATAGAAAAATGGATACAATTTCCGGTGTTGCCAAAACCTGGCAGTCTTCCAGAAGCCGCCAGCAGCAATAATGGCACTACTATCTTCACGAAGGTCGCCTCCAAGTGGCCCGTTTAATTTCCTGGGCAGGGACGAAACGCGAGTTGTTGGTTGTCTTGTCAGTGTCTCTAGCAGCTGACAGCTGCGTTGCGTGACAAGAATGACAAGCGTTGTGTCAACATGAGCGTCGAGTACCACGCTATC
>JAHZNB010007181.1:0-26267 GCA_027744295.1 Callyntrura guangdongensis | reverse complement strand
CAAAGCCACCAGCTGTGCTAAATGGTGAAATCAAACATCGGAAATTGTATGACGTTGCGACCCTTAAAACTGAAAAATTATTTTAAAACATCTTTTAAAGTAAAAACTGTTCAGCGATATCGCTAAAGTTTACCACAAAGAGAATAAGTCTTCAAATACCATTTAAATGATTTGATACAGACAGTATGCTGTTATGAATTTTTTGAAGTCATAACGATTTCTAACGGTTTCTGATAAGCTATGGTGCTGAAAATCAATAAGGCAATAGCCCTGATGATAAAAAAGCTATTGCAAAATACCGAGATCAAAAATTATTTTGCTTTTGTAAGTTACAGCATGCACACAGATGAACAGACGTCTAACATGCATTTATAGCATAGGATTTCTGTGTTTTGCATATCATTAAAGAGAAGGACCCATATATGGCCGCCTAGGATCCATATATGGCCGCTATACTAAAAAGCGGCCATATATGGGTCCTAGGCGGCCATATATAGACCCCCAAGAGGCGGCCATATATGGCCGCCTAGACCCCATGTATGGCCTCTGGACCTACACTGAATTTGGTACTCTTGTTATTACATCCAACATCATACATTTTACTTGCACTTTACCTCTCTTCAAACCTAGTTGCTTCTGCCACTACTGTACATGGCAAATGACATGTAAGGCGTCGAACGGCAAAAAAAGTTTTACGTGCTTGGCTTGGTTTCTTTGAACCAGCAGTTAAAAAATGGTTTTTCCTATGCTGCTGCTGCTGCTGAACGTGCATGCAATGCAATGTAATCACGGCGGTAAAGTAACAACAACAGCAGTACTTATTCCGTATTGTAAATAGCGGAAGCCAAAACTACGTATTTATTTGCGGTTGATGTCCGGTGTATCTGTCTGTGTCACTAGTCACTGGTCATTATCCATCCCCTCTACCTCATAGTCTTTCATAGAAACCTCAAAATATCCGAAGCATGACAAAATGGTACAAAAGAGGACTATATTCTATATAGAAATATGTTAGCTTGGATGATAGATATAGAAATTGTCAGGGAAATAAGTCATCAGTATCGCCTCACCTGAGCAAAAAAAGTTTGTCAACGATTGGTAATAAAGGAACCACTAAAACAAGCAATGAAACTATAAGGTGCATCTAGATAGATCAATGCTTTTGCCACTTTCCCCGTTCTGATTGGAATTTTTTCTGGTACGTTAATGGTGGTGGTGGCTGAGGCCGACTTTCCTTTTTATTTCAGTAACAGAAACACAATATAACGTAGCAGGAGTCAGAGTCAACTCAACTGAAAAATAGGTCGTTAGAATGTAAATGTTCATGGAATATATGTGACCTGACAGCAACTAACAACTTGCAGCAACTTTTGTCGCTATTGCTAAACCCCAAAGTAAAATACTTTTTTCCTTGTCTTCTTCGTCTTGTAGGTTGTAATTTTGGTCGACCCGTGGTAGTACTACTAAAAGTTTGTGTTGTACCGTCGTGCTACTAGTAGCATTCATGGTGACGGCGATAGTGGCGATGGTAAATGATGGTGCTATACTTATTTACTTTCCTTCTTTCTTCACTAATCTAATTACTGTATTTATGGCTTCCATAATATATTTACATATCAAAACCAACTAGAGCTATTAGTTTGTCTCCTGGAACAACTGCAGTCGTTTTGCTGTCTCCTAGTTGTAGTGTCCATTTGGGTGCAGAATAAAAGAAAAAAAATCTCTCTCGTGAGCTCTCGAGTTCCCTCTTTTTTGTTTTAATTCCGTTTCCCCCTTTCTGGTAGTCTCTCTCATCCTTGTATGTGTTGGAAATTATTTTGTAGAAACATGTTAAAGAAACACATGTCTAATAATGCGAGACTGTCACTTCGACTTCCCTTACTGCACGAATATGAATGTCAATTCTTGCTCTCCCCTGTTCCCTCATTAATTGGATTGTATAAAAGAGAAAGATTATTTTTTGGGCTTCTCCTTGTCTGCTTAACATGCTCTCCAAGATGTACGAGTACAAGCCATTGTCGTTAGAGAGTTGTAAGCAGAGAGCAAGAATACGTGTCACCGTAACTCGGATGTAAAATCTACCCTTCTCTGCTGCGAGGACTATGCGATAGCTCATATTTACTTTGTCGTTTCATATTAACCATGTGCTCGTCATCAGTCATTATTACGAAAAACATAATGAAATAAATAATTGTAGATTTAATTTTGGTCATATACGGCGTTTTGACGACGACATCGTCGTACTGATGAAACTCCGAATATAACCAGGACGGGTTTTTATTTCCACCGATGATGGAATGTAACTGACGACTTCAACAAACTACTGACGACAGACCTACAGCCTAGACTAAATCAGGTAATAAGTACATATCTAGGTAATCATTATCCTTAAGCATGCATGCACACATGTAAACTTGTATATCGTATTGTCTACGGTTGATGGTATACAATTGCGTCATTCCCCCTAATCCCGTTTCCTATATATAGAAGAGTTGCCCAACGTGCTGAAGAATATAACAATAGCAATCCCCAAATTTTGCCAATTTACTGTATCGTACTTGCTCAATTAGAGCTTTCATTTGTTAGTTGTTCATTCTATTACGAAAGACAAATATATTAACTACTAATGTTATTAAAGCATACTCGGAATGAAACATAGCAATCGAATGTTTAAGCAAATGTCACAGGCAGCGAGTCTGTAACCTCAATATTACACACATTATCAAAAGAAGCTTCAAAGATGTTCTTTAAAATTTATAACAAAACCCGAAAATGCATACATGGTAAAATGTGCTCCAATTGAGTCTTAACAGTAAGAAATTAGATTTTTAAAACGTGTTTCATCCATGCTGATGAAAATGTGTCATATAAATGAATATAAATTTATATTGCGACAAAATATATGCAAATTGGAATATTTTATGAAACCTGAGGTATACAATAATTGGTCGTTTTCATTCCGAACTGGCCTTAATATTTGGTCAAATGTGATGACGGAAATATGTTTACATGCCTCCCGACCATACAACCGTGAACCAGAAACCGGGAAAACTGAGATTCTCAAGGATACGATACTAACTACAAACTAACGAAAAGCTTCCAGTAAAGCAAATACTCATATGAAGTGTCGGCAGGGAACCGTATAAATGGAAGCCTGAAATATCCAAGTGTCAGAACTTAAATAAAAAAGAATAATGATAAAGACATTACCCACCAATTTCATTTCATTACTATTTTTTGTTTATACTGCCACTACTACCTACTCCGGTGAATATTTACGGTCAGTAGAGAAATAAAAAAAATGAATTCCATTATTCTTGGTAGTAGTAATAAACCGGCTTAATTGTAGCTATAGAGACGCCGATGAAAATGGTTGTATTAGTACAAGCTGATTGAATTGATAATGACTTGATATTTTGACTTGTCAAAATATCAAGGACCTGGTATCGCTATACAAAATTTGAGCTAATTTGGATAACGTTTAATTTCTGTTCTCCCAATGACCCACTGGGCTTGACCAAATTTGCTCAAATTACATCCCAAAGATGCCACTACCCAAAGGTATTTACCCGTGTGCCAAAGTTGAGCCAAATCTGCTAAAGCGTCTGGGCTGTAGAGCGATGACAGACAGACAGACAGACAAACACGCTAAAAATCATTGCTTACATGAAATATCTTTCATCTGCGTAATAAATAATATCTTGTTGCTATTGCTAGTCTAGTCACTAGTGCATTCTTATTTGTCTATAAAGACTAAATTGTCTTTACACACATCATCGTCTACACACGTTAATACCTGTACGATCTCTCCATGTAGTTTGCATAAAGCATACCATACAAATGCCTGTGTATTCACTGGCGGCAATAATGTTCTATTACAAGTACAAATGATGATGAAGGTGGTGTTGTGTTAGTGATCGATCACTAACCTGTGTAGTAGTGCCTTTGTTGTATATTTAAAGGTAAGGTAATAGATTACTGTTTACAATCCTCGACCGGCATGGCTTGCCGTTCATCAGTATTCTTTTTTATCAAAAATAGTAGAATCGTAGTCTTTTCAATTTACCAGTCTTCTTTTAGCATATACCCAATTGGACGATACAAAAACAATAACCAACCTGAACAAATGACTGAAAACAATATTGAATGTAGAAGAAAGTTATTCATACAGAGAAAATACTGTCGATCCAAAATGCGTAATATCTATTTCGTTTCTACGATGAATTGCCAACTGTAAGATACTAAAATATGGAAGTGGCATAGCTTGTCTTGGTGTATCATCATCGCTACATGATATGAGAGTGTGCATTTTAGTGTTACCGTAGCAATTGGCTACCGTTGCGAGAAAACGACAAAATATTTGTGAGTCTGCCAAAACTGGAGGGTAATAATGAGAATCACGCATTCTTTCTTGAACGGAATAATGACTTTTTGGGGAACGTTGCGACCACTGCCGCCGGGGAAGCACATAGTGAAAGAGCGATTCATACTTTTCACAGACGTCTGAAGGGAAACGTGTTTCAAATATGCTTAAGCTTACTGTGCTTTGCCAATGTTGCGGTGCAGGCGCTGCTACGTTCAGGGTTGGGTTGCTGTACTGGAAATGTAAGGTTGTTCCAGTAAGCGAAATCTTACGAATAGGAGTAGAAATAAGCGTGTCAAATGCTGTAAGTGCTATGAAGATTGTCCAGATGGTTCTGGTGTATCCATAATTGTGAAACGTGTTGATAATGCCAGTATTGTGAAAGTCTTTTGCTGCAAAAATACGAGAGTTCTAAACTAAAACGAATTTTTACTACATTTCTCTTGTTTTATAAATCCATAATGCTAGTTATATTCATTTCAAACAGTAATTGTTGAGTATTCATAGGCTGTAGACATCCCTTCCATTGAGTTGTTGTGGATTTTTTCATTATCAAGTTTGATGGGGTTATCAAAACTCGATTATCGATAGCACGTTTCCGTCGTTTCGAAGACCCGAAATTAACATAGTTTTCTGGAAAGGCACGCCCAGTGGAATTTGGACTATTTTCTGAACCATCTCCGACTTCCACATCAACGTTCATCATTCCAGCATCATCGCGTACACTTTTTTGAAAGTTTAAGAAATCTTTGTCCGAATTTAAATCTACTTCACCATCGTCGTCGGGCTTGTTAATACTTCCTCCAGTAGCTAAAGATTCCACGTCTTGTTCCTCAACACTGTTACTATCATTGTCCCCTTCCCCTATAGGATTTTCGTTTGCATCGTCATCATCCATTAGTTCTGCCACCGCATCCTCTTCATTGTTCATGAAAGAGTACTGCAATGGGTCTATGTCACTTATGAAACCATGGAGGCTTTCTCTGTTTAAATGTAGTCAGGACTTTCACATGATTCAGTTGGCGTATTTGTTTTACAATTTGTTGTCTACTTACTTGAAGTTAATGGAGAAGGCCTCATAAACCACCTGCGTTTCACCTGTAGGGTCCTCATAATCTTTTGGTGGTGAGGGAGGCGATGCTATTCCTCTCACCTTAATCTTAAGTCTAAATGGTAATCTGGGTTTCACGGAATCGTCATCATCATCATATTCATTTTCATTGCCAACGGCACCACCTGTGTCAGCTCCTTGTCCTGTGGGGCCACTTATTTCCACGTTATCAGCGTAATTTTCTTCCCCAGACTGAAATATTCCTGGTGACTCTGTCGTGATACGAGTGTCGGCCTCGATTGAATTTCGCAGTCCAAGTCGTCTTTCATAGTCGTAGTCATCATTTCTCATTTCATCCTCGTACACATCCTCATCTTCTGCAAGAAATTCATCCTCTAATTCGTAATTCTCAAGGTCATTTGGTGCAGCAAGGCGACGTAGTACTACAAAGTGTCCAGTTCCCAAAGGGAATGCAGGATTAGCAAAAAGAATGAAGTCAACCTTAAAATCTTCATCAGATCTGGTAAAGAGTGGTGTTCTGAACATGACATCTTCGAAAGTATGGTACGTGGTAGAAGCAGGCTTCTTTGAGACCTCGTCAGCCTTATGCAGTTTCTGTACTATCATGGATTCTACGCTACTACCACGTACACCATCATCGTCATTGAAGTCAGTGTTCTCATCATCTTCTTCATCTTCATCATTTGCAATATCTGCAATATCATCATAAGCCCCTTCGTCCAACGCACCTTGAAGAGCGCCTTCTTCACCGTCGTCCCGACCTATTTTCTCGCCTTTTGCGATCTTATTCAATACATTGGCTTCCATGTTCGCTATGTCCGATTTCATCGGCTGTAATCCTTCTGAGTCTCCCATGACATGTTGATGCTGCAGGTAAAATATCAGCATATAAAAAAGCACAGCAAACAAGGCCATTTTCGGTTCAGGTGCAGGTGTATTTCTAAACTATGGCTTCGTCCAATTCTTATTCAATATAACTTTTTTATCAACTAAACTCAATCTATGAACACGAAACATTCGCAATCTTATTATTGTAAAACCAACTTCTTTCCATCTTAAAAATAAAATCTGACTTTAATGTGGGTTTAAATAGAAACTTATCATCGCGTTGAACGAAGCCGCACGAGATTTTGCCTTAGTTTCGCCCCTCGTTATGACAACATTATCTAACAACTAACAATGCGTCAACATAACTATAGCAAACGATGACTATGACCTATAATAACAACTATAAGACAATGGGATTTCTATACAATGCAATAACTATTCAACGCTCAAATAAATTCGACGTAGTTTACACAAAACTATACACGCAACCTCCATTTTCATTATAATGACTTCAAGTTTAAAATTTCAGAGTAAATGTGGTCGGTACGGTACAAACTTTGTGACGAAATACGGGTTTCATTAGAGCTTGAGCTGACGTACCCATGAGGGTTCCTTCTATGTTGCCTATTTTGCAACTCTAATTTGTTGGTTTTTTACTTGACCAATTGATTATTTGTTAGTAATTGGAATTAATTTTTGGTTTTTTAATGATAGTTTACTCGTAGTAGCATTAATTTTCTGTCTAGAGCTAACGCTGGTCGTATCCATGGATTTGTTTTTTGTAAAAAAAACTATCTTCGCCCATTAGTGCAGCTTTACAATTTCAATTGATTTTCCACTTGGTTAGTTCCCAAGAAGCTTCGAAAAATTGTGTCCACCCTATCAGTCTTCAATCGCTTGGTGTTGTCAGCGATACAGTGATGACCCGTCACTGGGAAACATACCAATTCCAGAGAGACATCGCACCACAACTGATGACCGCTGGAAGGTGTAGAAAAATAGACGACTCCTCTTGTGCAAAGTAGCAGAAGAGGTTCATGGAGGTGTTAAGCCAGTTTTAAAAATCGTAGAAATTTGTTGGGGCTCGGTTGAGCAGTGTTTGAATGTTGGCAATAAATAAAACACCAGTAACTTCTCCATATATTTTGACAGGATACGAGAGGTAACTCTGTAACTATTATATAGTGACAAGACGACATTCATTATAATGGCTCCTACCTAGTACACAGCCCTCTTTAAAGGCAACCCGATAAACCTCATCAGCCTAAATTATAATGTCGATTTTTGGGATAATGTGGGTGTTTAATTAAACGGAGTTCATCTACAAGGGTGCTACAATGACCGAACAACTATCTTCAGAAAATCAAAAACAACCTACGTTGTGAAACGCAGTGGAAATAAATGAAATAGCGGAGTTTTCATTTTACACAACAGTGCACCCATCACACTTCGAGAGATGCCAAGCAAGCGATACGCGACATGGAATTTGTTGAACTGATCCAATATCTCAACAAACACTGGCCTTCCTCTGGCTGCCAACTTTATTTTTCTACATTAAAAAATTACATGCGTGTAAAGTCGTTTAACTCGGATGAACATGAGAAAAGCTGATTTCGTGACGTGGCTATAAACGGTCAGCATTCTACACCACAGCCAAATCAGCTTTACATTAGCATATCATTAAAAAGTCCAGAATGTCTTCTATTTAATGGTGTTGCAAAGCTTCTAAAATTATTACTATGGCGAGGTATGAGTTACAAAAGTCTAACCACTCTTTTCGGAAATCCCCAAAATTTCAAAATAATTTTTGAAATAAATTGGCATATTTACAGAGAGAAAAACTTTAATGATTAGAGCATAAATTTTTACCATTTTCCAGGGATAAGTGCAACAAGGTTTTCTCTTTACCCCATTTCCATCTCTCTTTACGCAAGCTTTTGGGGTCGCAAAACCTATTGCGTATATTCACAACCATAAGCCAGATTTAACGAGATGGGTGTAAAACTCAAATAATAACTTTCGTAAGCTATCGTGACAGAAGTGACATCTGGCGGTGAAATTCAATCTCGAGAGAAATGTTGACCTAAGGTACCCGCGTACCAAATTTGGTTCGATTATGTCAAGTAGAACAGAAGTTATAGTGTTTACAGACCGACAGACAGACAGACATGATTGTGATCTCAATAACTTTATAAGCTTCGCTTACGAAAGTTATTGAAAATATTACTCGGCACCGATGCCCGTATTATTTATCAAAATCAGTGAAGTGCAGTTCGACATATAGTCGATCATATGGATATTTCATAAACCGGGAGCAGAGAAATTAACTTATGATGAAGTTATTATATGGCTAGGTTTCCGTCTTCCATTTTAGCGATGTTGGTAGAGGATCTACCTGGGAAGGTGCATGTCATGAGTTCAATCCCCGTTATCGCCATTTTCTTTGATATTGTTTTTTCTTCGTATTATACACATAAACAAATACTATTTTCGTCGTAAAGACAAAAATATGATCATGTGTGATTGTTGGTATGCTAATATTATTCTGTACGACCAAAACAATGTGTATAATACGAAGAAAAAACAATATCTAAGAAAATGGCGATAACGGGGATTGAACTCACGACGCGCACCTTCCCAGGTAGATCCTCTACCAACATCGCTAAAATGGAAGACGGAAACCTGGCCATATAATAACTTCATCATAAGTTAATTTCCCTGCTCCCGGTTTATGAAATATCCATTTTCAGACCATGATCGACTATACTGTGCATGGGTTCCGACCCTCATTAGTTGTTCGAGTTTAGGTCAAACTACTTTATTTATGTATTTTGTAGTACTTCTGGTAACCAAAATTCAAAATCTCTGTATTTTGTATAATCAGTAATAATTAAACTGACACTAACCTCGTCCTTTTCAAAGTGTTCGAATAATTTTGTTACAAACAGTAGTTTCCCAGCAAAACGTTATTTTTAACCGCCCATGCTCTTCAAGGTTTTTTTATGTATCATTTCGTGAAAGAAATCACACGCAAAGAAAAAATGCATTCAATCGGATGTTTAATTAAACAACAGCAAACTTATACTTAGTAATATTATAACCACAATTTCACCATCTATGCTGCTACTTTGTTAGGGGATTATTATTATTTATTATTTTTTGAACATAACAAGTAATTCGAGTAATTAGTATAAGTAATAATGCAACAGATTATTTTTTAAAAAAAAAGACAACTCAACCAGATATGTAAAAACAGATATTTTAAAAATTAAATTAGTGTGACATTTCATAAAGGAAGTCAGTTTCCACAAAATTTGTTTAAACGAGAACTAAACGCTACAACACTTAAATTATTACACGATACAAACGTTTCTCTCCGCCCACGCACTATATACGATAAAATTGTCATTTGTCATGATAACGTGTTAGTGAATGTATCTTTTACTCTAATACTTGTACGAAGTAACTGTTTAAAGTACTCTACATACTTCTACTTGAACTAGACTAAATCTTTAATTTCACTTGAAGTGTTTCAGAGTGTAATATGCTTACACGTAGACGGACACAAAGTTATTTTTGTTAGTAAATGAAGTGCTGATACAGATCTTTTTTTTAAAATACGAACTTCTACTTGAAATCGTATTACTTACTACACATCAACTACGTACCGAACAATATTATTTTTTGTTGCCTGTTACCTGTGCAACTAAGAAATATTAACAAGTAACTTTTACCCGGTATCTTGTTTAAGAATTCTAATCTTTATTATTACGTACATACAGCATTGAACAAAGTCGACTTATAACCACGATTTTAACTATCACGATTGTTACTAATAAACTTAGCTGATTTTTCGTAAAACTTTTCTTATAATGTCCTACCATTATTGAATATTTATGTTTATATGGAAAGTTAATGGCTTCCTCCTAGACGACTCGAACATTGTTTAAGCGTGACATACGTAAATAAGTAAATAACAACTACTGTCTATATATCTAGCGCCAGTATATCAGAGTAATTCTCAGTAATTTATAATGTACACAAACATGTGAAAGGTAGCATACATACTGCTTTGTCTCATTCATTCCGTTTCATGGCGTTATTGTATCCATGTACAATATAATAACTATTATATTCCTAGAACACAAAAAGTTCATGGACCGGTTGCATGGGGCATTCTGAGAACTACGTCACTGATTACGTGTTTCGAACAGGATTTCTACGCTGATGAACATAACTTACGCAATAATATATATTATGCTTATGTGGGTGTACATAACAGCAGATGAGAACAGTGTATTGCCAGTCCACAGCTACAAAAAACTGTTACATAGTAATTGTACAAAACTAATAGACGGCGAAAACAAATTATTGTGTAAATATGCTAAACTTTTATAGTACAGTGATTTCCGTTGAGTTGTGTACGTATAAATTTAGTATGGCAACTATATTTTATTCTTTAAATGCCATTGAAGTAAATAAACTTAAGTGATTATTACTAATTTACTCATGCCGGTGTGAATACAGTTAAGACAATCATAGTTTAAAATAAAACCTAGAAACACAAAACATTATTCTATTTCTTCAGTCGGTCACAATTACACTCATCTTGGACATCAACAGGAATTTCAATGCGACCGGGGTTGATACCTCGAAAAGTTTGCAGGGATGATCTCTTTCCATACCTAAATGTAGAAGAACGGGAACGTAGCGTTATAATGTGCGTCTATCTGGGGTCTTCATCAAATGATTAGCATATTAGTTTAGTTTATTTTACCTCTGCCGTGCAGAAAATGAAATCTTTTTCCCCAAAGAGTCCAGATAATTTTTCACCTCCGAAGGGGAAGTGAATAGGACTGGCCGTTGGGGAAGTGGTTCATCGTCCATACTTACGAGCGGCGTTTCAGGTGGCACGCCCCCGCCATATATCCTTTCGATTGTGACGAAACTAAGGCATAGAATCATCCAAAGTCCCACACTCGTCATTTTTTTTGTTTTTCTGCTGTCGGCAAAGTTTTCTTTTTGTAGAATGAAACAACAGAAACACGGGAAAATTTAAGTCAGATTTTATTTATCCGGCACTCTCTTGTGAGATGAGCACAGGAAAGGTTTTTATGTTGAAATGCTCAAAATTCATTAAATACTGACGTACAACATTCATTTTAACAAATTCTATTCACCAGCAAGCATAGAGATAAAAAGCTTTTCATCATGAATTTTTCACCCTATCTTGCAAAGGAGGTGTACTTATAAAAAGCCCAAGAGAAACTTTCTTAAACTTTCACTTGTGCTTGTGCAAGTGGCACTGCTTTTCTGTTTCTATTTCCTCGACTATAGATAGCAATAAAAGCATTACATTTGTTCAAGTACTTACTGAAAGGACAACTTTAAAATGAGAACTGTTGAAAGTGTATAAACGAATTGGGAGTTAAGTTTCGTCATCCGAGACGAGGCCCAAGTTGCCTACCTCAGAAGAGTACACTACTTAATAGAAACCATACACATCCGCGAGGAAATCAAAAATTCATAAATTATTCCCTTAACATACAACAAAAAATAATGCGAGCTTTGAATGGAATCATGTCTTAATGGAAGTTACTACCACCCTTACTGACAAGACGGGAAGGCAAAAGATGCTGCAAAGATAGTTTGTGCCTAGTCTGTACCTATAACCTTTTTGGGGCGACCTGGCACTACATCTCTTCTCTTAGCTGTGCGGTGATAGAACCGTCTTTATTTATCTGGTTTTGTATTTTGTATACTGCTTACACAACACACGCAATCAACATGATCGTTGGATATAATTTTGACCAGTTCGTTAAATCTTAACGCTAACCTTTAATTCTTTTTAGCATAACGTAATTGCCTTTAAAATTTGTAGATTCTGTGAGATTATTTAAGTACCTATGATGACTTTCCTGCCTGTCTGTTTAAAAAAGTTACTGCACATCAAAATGTGAGGGTTTGGTTCAGGGGGTATGCGAGACAAAAAATTGCAAAGTTTCAAAACATTCGAACGAAATTGAGTTGAATAAAACAATGTACTTCTTATGAACGATGTTTTAGCTAAACACCGTTGGCCCTTACAATTATAAAACTGAAAAAATAGTTCCCATTTTACCTTTGCGAATACGTCGAGCGCTTGTACAGCAGCGTCAAATTTGAGCAATGGTCACCCCAACTGGATACTAGATTTCGTTTTCTTCACCACCTAGCTTCTGGATTGTAATCCTGCAATTCTTTTCACTTTTAAATTATTTTATACTAAGCTTTGTAAAAAGTATTTTTACGTATCAACAATTTACCAATCGAGGCTTATTGAAGATAAGCTAACGGAGTTGGTAACGATGAAAAAAGCTATAAATTTGAGGTGAAATTATACCATGGTATTCTTTAACACAGCAAATCGCAAATTATTGTAAATGAAGCTTCAAATCGTATTTTACGCCCAACTGCTTCAGATCAGTTGACTATCGCACTTCAGTTAGCAAACGGAAACTGAATACCTGAGCAACTTTCTCTTGTCAAATATATCTACTCCTTTCCCTCTTAATATCAACACACACACACACACACAGAAAAGCTTGTTCACAGGTTTTTTGTAGTCTAAGCCCACGCCATACCATCAACAGCACACAGGGTAAAAAGAAGGTTTAACAAAAGCAGGTCTTCAATCCACATATCATATGCCCCGACACTGGTAAATGAACCTGAAATGGAAGAAAGCAGAAGTAAGTGCAACTTTCTTTTTCTCATCGTTTAAAATAAGATAAAGTAAAAGCAGGATATGACAGGTTTGTAACTGTCGCTGATAACAACAACATCCACACACAGTAAGTACAATGGAAGTTCTTTGGTTGTAAATTTAGATAGAACTAGCATCAACATTGGGGCAGCAATTCGAATTTTAAGGATCATAACGATGAGATCCAACCAGTAGTATTACTATTTACACCACCAGTTACAAGTACCTTATGGGATTAGATTGACTGTTATTTTTGAGTTTACTCAATATTTACAAGTAGCCTCGTAAACCTGTTATCGAGGCAGACAATTTTAATTTGAAATTTGAAACGAGCCCAGTTATTATTTCGAATAAATAAATATTAAATTTTTAATTAATTTAAATTGTCATACGCTTGTAGACTGTGTTGGACCATCTATCCGTAACTTGTCTCTGCCTGATAACTTTTCAAAGTCCATTAATAAGTTGTTATTACTTTATATTAAAATTCATTTTGTCCACCCTAGACCAAAGCCACATTAACTGTGGAACAATGTTAAAGTGCATAAAACTGGATCATTACTTTGAAACCGAGTTGTCTGATTACCAGACATAACCGATTAGATCTTCTCACCTATAACCTACGCATTTGGCAAGAACACGGCAAGGCAGAAAACATCTCAATGTAACATTATTCAGCCTCTCTTGTTTTGCAAATCCGCCCCCATATAACCCTTTATTTATATTCACGTTGAACTAGAATAAACCAGGCAAGGAAAACTGAACGATTGGGTAGTTAAATGGTAAAAGTAAGTGCTGATATGTTTCATCAGAAATTTTTATGTTTAGCTGTCACATGTCATCCAAAATATTTTTCAGGTGATGTTACATAAATGAAAAACGAAAGATGGTGGGAAAGTGCGAAAAAAACATTCCAACCCACTAAATCTTCAAATTTGTGATAGTTTTTACTCATTTATAACTAAATTTGTATGTCCATTAACGGATGTCTTTTGCCAACGAACTTGTCTTTATGGGTTTAAAGTTACGACAGATATCAGCAAGACTGAAATATGACGACATGACAGTTGACGTATGTGTTTTAAGTGTGAAACGACGAATTTATGCACTCTGGTGTAAAAATCTTCGAACAATGTTCTGGTTGATTTATGACAGTGGCAAAGATGTAGAAATATTTGGAAAAATTGTGCATCCTGATATCTTTTACCTTTAAAACTGAATCTACACGAATAAATTTGGAAATCTGGAAAAGAAATAAAAGAACAAGCTCCATAACTTTATACACTTAAACTGACATAAATATTTAATTTTTGCTGTTAAAGACATTTAACATTAACCGAAATTCTAAATTTAAAAAATTAAAAAAATAATAATGTAATGTAATTACGCCAACTCCCTTGTACTTCACGATGCCTCTCATATTATGGCAATTATATGTCATAATTATTAACTTTCGTAAGCGAAGCTTTGGAAGTTATTGCGATCACAATCATGTCTGTCTGTCTGTAAACACTATAGCTTTTGTTTTACTTGACATAATCGAACCAAATTTGGTACACGGGTACCTTAGGTCAACATTTCTCTTGGTACTGAATTTCAACCCCAGATGTCACTTCTGACAGGATATATGGGGGTCACAGTCACAGGTTATGCATTTTTAACGAACAGTATTGTACAGTATTCACGACGTTCCTTTTTACGTAGCCGATCCTCGCGTAGTAGCAACACCAAGTGCTTATTATGCGCGTTCTATCCTGTGCAGAAGTAGTAACAGCTTGAGGACAAACACATTCACGTCGATTTGACTTTTGTTGAATGCGTGGCTTTACTGTTGTCATTTAGAATGATGTCAATTTTCATTCTGTTATAATTTCGTTTGAAGTTTCTCCAAAATAAGTTATTATCGCAGTCATTAGTTTAACTAATTAAATTTCGATTAATCATTCGTCGTCAGTTAAAGAGATCGTTAAGTAAACTTCAAGTAAATGGTTTTCAATTAATTTAATTTTTACAACATAAGCTTACATCGGTGAAGACATGTCGTCGTGTGTTCCCAAATCCTTTTAAAAGTTCGACGACAAGGTAAAAGTCGGTGATCCCATCCAAGATAAAGGCAGCATATTTGGTAGCCACTTGAATTACGCTTGTACAATAGGTGGCTCAGGTAACATTTGCCGAACTTTGACCTCGAACATCCACACCACAAAAACGCATCCCAAATATTTACGGTAAGGACGCCCCAAAAGTCTTCCTTTACCAAAATTCTGCATCCTCATATACATCGGAAATGACCATAGGGTACGCCATGGGGGTCAAACGAAAATTTGGGATAGCCATCATTCCCAAAAAAGAAACCCGTTTGAAGAGTCCTGATGCAAGTCCCATGGATTTTTTTCGATTTGGGTTCCTGAAAAACTGGATTTTCTCATGATGATCTCGATGGCGGTATTTAGAAAGTGTTGCAGGATGGGTGGAGTGAAGTTACTAAAGAAATGGCACCGAAAATAATGAGATCGTGCAAAAGGCGGTGCCAAACGTTAAGTTTAAAGGATGGGGAACACATTGAAAACTGCAAAAGTGTTCATCTTCGAAAATTGTAATTGGGTCTATTCTTATCAATAAAATTAATTCAAATTTCAATTTATTACCGTTAAAAGATTTTTGAGTACACTCAAGATCCAGAGCGATTTCCAGACTGCTAATTTCCGAAATATACAATAAAGACATCAGTATCATCAGACATAAATATAAAGTAAATCATGTCTCGAAAATGCTCAGTTCTTATTTCATAAATCGGTACGCCACGATACGATGTACGTGGATCGCAAAACATTGGCAATTGATGAGGTAATTCGTTGTCACTAACATTTTGGTCCTTGTGCAATCTCCAGTTAATAACTGCTTCTTTTCGGGCTTCGGTCACTTCACACAAATCTGTACAGTATCCCATATTGACCTGCCTCTGGTTTTAGAAAAAGCTTTTGTTGGCAGGATCAAATCGGCGTTTTGCTGCTTCCCAAGTCCCTTACACATTAATTCGGCACGTTACTTTCTTTCAAACCAAGCATCTGCGGTTTTCAGTTTAAAATTAAAATTACGTATTTAGGGTAATGTTAAAAAATTTATACTGTTCGTGGTAAGTTTTTAACTGAACGTGGCACCTGTGCATGAATTAAGCCTTTGTTTTGAGAGTTATAGTAGAGAGTATGAGTTGTACCCTTTTCTCTGAAATCTAGAAAAAATGACAATAGTATGTATGAAATATTTCAAAAATTCTTTACAGTGACAGAAACTTATTAACCGTTTTAGGTCATTTAGATACCTTCTCAATGTCTTCTAATTTCTTTTCAAAAATCGTGCTTGGAGAGTTATCACCATTGTCTGTCCATCCATCGGTTTTGCTTACCGTCCTCTGTTGCTCCACTGCTTCTCTCTCCCGTTTTCTTCTTTTCCTAATTGCATTTTTGGACTTACCTTGTTCATGCGGATTGACTACCTGTATATTATTTGAAAAAAGTTACATTAATATTTATTAATTTAAGTTTCCACTGCTTATCTCCATCACAAAAAATCACACAATCACCAATTCTTAAGTATTATTGCGAAAAAGTTGACTATTTAGCAAAGTTAAGCTTAATGTTAAATTTTATCAATTAAATAAATACTCACATGCATATATCCATAGTCCTCTTCATCGTAGTCTACTTCTGGAGCAATACGCTTCTTTTTCTTACTAGAATACATTTGAAGATCCTGAAATTTATAAACAAGTACTCAATACTTGGTTATCGTATGATATGTTGATGTTAATTATATTTTACAGCTTAGCTCTGCTCTAGCTTAAAACTGACAATAATTATGGTATAAAATGAAGCACTTACTTGACGATACAAACGGCGACGAAGAAACGGAGCATTAACTGTTTTGAATCAAACAAGGTAACAAACGGATTGACTTTTACTACGACACGACTTGATGCTTTATTGTCACTGCTTTTTAAAATATCACCTTACTGGACTTATTACGTCATTACTGGAATATTTATTTTTAAGATGTTTGAACACAGCTTAACCTGACTCTGGTGCAACTGACTGAGAAATGGGAAAACAATACTAAACGAAACAGAAAGCACGTTGGCTTGTTTCACCGCCTTGTTTTGGGGTGAACTAAGAAGCCAACAAGTATGTTCATGTATGTACTTGCTAAGTTGTGAGTGAATCACATTTCAGCAACTCAGTGTGCACTTACGCAATACATTTCTACCTCAACGGTGGTGAAAAAACAAATCATAATATCAAATTTTATTCATGTCTGATCTGTTTAACATTTACGTCATGTCATGTCATCTCCCTACGATCGCTTACGAAAGTTACAAATTTGAGTTTTACACTCTTCTCGTTTTATATGGAAATAAATGGAGAACTCGTTTTTAAAACACGTACAGTAAAAAAAATTGATTGAAGGCATTCAATTCGGAATCTTTATGAATCGTATGTAGTTTTTCATCACCTTAAAATTCATCAATGATCACGCAGATTGTTATCATTAAAAAGGGTTGAAAAAATAATGTAATCAATTGGCCATAAATGATTTTCTGGTGGACGAATATGACTACAATACTTTATATACATTATTGAATCTTTTTTTTACTTAAAAAAACTTTTTTAAACAAATAAAACAAAATCATTTCTAGTCTTTAATAAGAACTTAATAATATAAGTTATTAGCTTTATTGGACGACCCTACTTTTGTGTCTAGTCCATCTGTCAGTTTCAGGAAGCAACTCAAAACTTTTTTTGTTGCAATACCTATAATGTGTGTACGTAGATTATGGTGGCACTGATTTACGGTCCATGTTAAAAGATGTTGAAATGGCTGTAGTTAGTAAACATTTGCATGTAGGTTTCTGGTGTTTTGTCTCCGTAATATTTTTAGTGCGGACACATTTGTATGATATTGTTTTGAAAATTTGACCGCAGGTCTCGGAGCTAGTGTCCAAAAATTATGGGTACAGTTTTATAACATTACGTAAATGGCGAAAAACTACCCATAATTGTTTGATACTGTAGCTCCAAGCTTACAAACACCCCAAAACTTTAAAAATGTATTTTTCCTATATAAGGATTTCATTGGATATATATATATATATATAACATCCGAGTCTTTTATATATGTATAATGTATATAAAAGCCACCTCAGCGTACAACAAACTTTATTTGTTGCTTTTAATCTGCATTACACGATAGAGAAGATCTTGAAATCTTTTTATTTACTTTTATTAACTCTTATTTATATGTTAATAATCTGCGTGGCGAATGACGAATTTTTTACCCCAGAGTGAAATTCATCCTTTTATAAGTCCTACATAACCTGAATCAGAGATTTGTTTCAAACGACACATCATCATCACACACTCCACGGATTGTTTTGATGATTTCAGTGTTTATAATACATCATTGTCGTTTTAACTTATGCATTATTAGCAAGAGAAAGCTTCTAGATACCATATAAAATCTACAACTGTTTCAAATTTTTGAAATTCAATCTTAGCATTTATTTCTAGGCAACATTTGTAGTTCAGTTTTTTGTTAGTAAACGTTTTGAGGTTAACGTTAAAAGTTTTGGAAAAACAGAAATCCTGGCACATGCCCGATATATTGTGCATTACGAATGTGTTTCTTTCCTCACGTAAGCAGATTAGTTAATTCTTAAAATTTTAGTAACATTTTTTCAAGACTCAAGTCTTGATTCTTAAAAATTATCGTTACAGGCGTATATGTTAATGTTACTGTGACGTACTTTGAACTAGTATTCTAGTGTTTTGCTCTAATTACAAAATTTGAAAAGTACAAAGATATGCACTTTGATGTCTACTATTTCCTTGTTTAGAATTACTTTCTAAATGGGAATGGGAATTTACAGAGAACGGTAAGTCGAGCCACTTAATCAGAACGGGAGAGTTTCTTCCCTTTTCTGTACGACTCAAGTATTTCAGCGAATGTTTTACTCAAAGTAATGATAATACAGACCCCATTCAGAATATAAAAAACGAGACCTACCTTGGCTGTCTTGTTCTCTACATATCAGCCTATATATTGTTTTCCCTTTTCTTTACACAGTTTTGTTTTTGAAAATGAGTAGGTAACTCCTAAAGCTCGTACGCTCTAAAACATGTCTTTATATCATGGAATTGAAATGAAGTAACTTGCCTCTCCCCGAAACAATTCCCTTAATGAAATGTGGATCCCTCTTGAAATTTTTTACCTAATTTCTCAAAAAGATTCTCTATTAGCCCCGTCCTTTCCCATATTTTTCCACTGACGCTTGGTTGGCTGAAGGTTTATCTTTCCAGATTGGGTGCTCTTCTAAACAACAAGTACATTATCCACGAATTTACTATGCAGACTTTTATTCCGTAAAGTAAGGCTAGTAAGGTAGCTATCACGAAGGAAGATGTCCCTCTAAATTTTACCACAAGTCTAACAGGGATTGTTTCTTGAAAACAAAACTCTACTTAGCAAACCTAGCACGTTTGTAATAAATAATCTAACCACACAGATAAAGGGTATTTCTTCCCACAGCTAACGTAACATATCTCCATGTACCCATTTACTTCTAAACCAACACTAAAGGAAAAGAAAATCCTGCCTAATTTGCCTTGCTAAACGGATTTAGAATATTGATGGAACATAGGAGAATATAGTACAGCATTTGAGACTTTGAGACATTACCCATCCCAGCATATTGTGACGTATTTATTGATGATGAAATGAAGAAATGGGAGAACACCTTCGCAAACCATTTTATATTTTCTGTCTGTTTTTAAAGTAAAAGTAAGTCATACATTTTGATGATGATGATGATCAATTCGTAAATCCATCCGCTGCACCATGCAAACTGCCTTTTTGTTTTCCCCATTCGACTTAAATGTTACTACACTCGTTGTTGTTATGCTGATGAGATTACGTCAGCAGAAAGGTGCTTAAACCGTAGGAATAAATTTTGGGATACTACATAGCGTCCTCCCACACACGCACACGAGCAAAATACCAAAGCTATTGTCAGAGAAAGCATGGCAACAATACTCTGATAAGAAGGATGAAAATGGTGAAATGTACGGGTCACTTGATTTTAATGTTTAGGTAAACTGACATGATGACAAAAAACCAACTCTCTCGGCAGGTTTTCGTTTCCAACCTACATACAGTAAAACGAAACCATAGATACGTTGAAAGGGAAAAATATGCCATGAAATCGATTCTGTTATTTTATTGTTCTTGACGTGTGGACTAAAATGCCACAATTTTAAGCTCTGTGATGTCGTCTTGGAATTTCCGAAACAGTCTATCACCAGACTACATCAAATTCAGTTTTCGTTTTCACCTCTCCCCCATTGAGGTTGACGATGATGACGAAATAAGATTGTCCAGTAAAGTGTCTGTGGGTACCTACATTTCGAACTACTCTCAGCACTTGAAATTTTCATTCCCTTAAAAATATTTTCTTTCCTACTCTCATCGTGTCACTTTCAACATCTCTGGGTCCATGATCACCGAGACAACCATGATGGGCACTGGGAAACAGTGATGAAAAGCAAATACGTTGATAGACAGGAGATAAAAAGGCAAAACATAAAAGCGTTTTCAAAGAACACGAAGTTTTCATACTTTTTATTTGAGTGACATGTCATTGGGTAGAAAATTCCCCTGATAAGTAAAGCATGATTAATGTGTATCCTGGGAAAGAAAAAAATTGTTGGCAACAAACAACAGATTCATACGGGATACGGAATACGTAATCGTGTAATACTAACCGCGCTTTTCTTGGAGTTATGTTGATAGCAGTGGAAATATTATGTTTTGTTCTAGAAAATGTCACACTCCACTGTTTAATATAAATACAATATTATGTTTCCATTGTCAGTGACGGACAAAATCGCAGCAGTAAATATTATGCGGATTGGAGTGTATTATGGGTACAGGTATCACGGCTTGCTGTGTATTAACTGTGTATCCGCCATACCAATAGTGTATGACTATAGCTATGCGACTGAAGATGCGAGAAGCGAAAGGAAAAAGTCTATTTGTATTCCAATGAGATCAAACTCTTCGTCTTGTTCATGTTCAAAGACTTTCTTTGGGGAATTAGCTTTCTCTTATGTCTGAATGTACAACTTTCAACAAGTTGTACGGTAGCTTGATGGTGAGAGGAACCAAAGTCTAGATTTGGCTGGAGAACACATAGGAAGTTAATAAATGCAATAGTCAACCTTTGTAACGTTTTAAAGAAGGAGCTGTGAAGGTTTCTGTTGCAGACAGCAAATAATCAGCTGATTTTTACGGTAAAAACTTTGGTTCACTTTAGAGGTTCACAGAAGTTGTCGGTATTTATTCGGTAATGAGCAGTAATTTATTGTCATAAGTTGGAACTGAAGTTTGACCTTAGAGTGACAGTAAATTCAGATTTTTAAATTTGAGACTTAAATCAGAATTAACATAATTTAATGAGTGGAACAATACACCTGTGTTGTGAAACATTGTCGATTCATAAGATCAATATAATTTGTAATTAAAAAGAATACTTTTGAGTGAGAAATGAGCAATTTCAGTTTGCAATAACAGTATGTGGTTGTCTGATGGGTCGGTGAATCGGATGTATCACGTCGAAATGTGCAACTAAAAGCTTACTGTACTCCCGCTTTGTACAAAAGGTGGTTGGATGCCTCCGTGAAATTGTGTATTGTTGTTAGCTGTGGTTTTTTGGTGGATGTTTTGGGAATTAAACTGATTTACCAAACTCATTTATTGTCAGTGAGAAAAAATTGTTGTCTCAGAGAACAAGTTTTACGCCGTTTTCCTTGAAGTAGAATCGGATTTTGTCCTTTGGCTCACGATCTGAAAATCTGTGACGTCGGCTTGGATGTTGATGAGAAAAGGGCTGATTGGTGACGGGAAAGTACTTACTTCAATGACGCGACTTTGAGTTATGGAGCAGAATGAAGAACTAGAAATCCCACCAGCTTTTTCCTAATAGGATTTTTTGGCACACCATTGACGCATCGGGGGTAGAGACAGATGTGACATGATACCTTCGTGTTCATGAATAGAAATTCTGAAAGTAATGAATGAAAATTGGTTAAACTAAAAATAACAAAGTACTTTTTTAAGCAAATGCAGCTGTGGCGACGGTTTATGTAAACTACTTACCGTGAACATCAGCAAGTCGCTTTCACAATTCATGGTGTAAAAATTATCTTTTACATGAGGCTGCTACTAATTGTTCGTGTACTAATTTTCCCCCTAGTTAACATAAGTTTGATATACTTGAAAAAAGCGAAGGACTTTTTTCAGACAAAAAGATTTTTCCTATTTTTATGAAAACGAAAGTTGTCTCGTTTTCACTTATCACAACATGGATGCATAACACTAAAACATTCACATTTATCATTTCGACAACTGATAATGATTTATACTCACCAAGGTTCACATGACGTTTCAACTTTTCGGCCACTGACCCAGCATAACAAAATACGGAATATTAGACAGTTACAAATGCAGCGTCAGAGAAAGTAGAATGAGAGGCTTTCCTGTCGATGGTAAACGTTTAGACTACAAAAGTAGGTAAACGTGATAGCACAAAAAAAATCCAACAAATATATTTTCTTGAGGTTACTTTGATCTTTTTTGGCGATGTATAGATTTTCTATCATGATGAATGATGATGATGATGTAATATCATACAGTTTGGTCATTTACACAATGTAGAAAACATGGAAAACAAAGTCATTATTGTTTTCTCAAACCTTCACGTTTACATTAGCAAAAAATCCTTAAGAAATTTCAGTTTGCGGAAGCGGGAATCAAGCTCAAGATTTCTGTTTCTGTTGCGGCAACTTTCACTTTCCCCCCATCTCGATAAATCTTGCTGATACTTTCAATAATTCAAAATGTTGCGTGCATACTTAAGTTTTACCCAGAAAGTTGATATTTATAACATTTAATGTTGACATTAAAACATGAAGCGTTGGCTGAATTTTTTCATAGTATGAGCATGAGATTCATCATATAAAAGACGACGGTTTATTGATCTTAAATTATTCTTAGTTCAAAATTCTTAAGCCGTTTGACTCCCACACAACTAAAATAAGTCAATATGTTCTAAAAATAACTACTACCAAAGCAACACACCGTGAGATAAAATTTGGATGCACAAAGTACTTTTAGGGTCGTATGCATGATGTATGTTATACCTATTGACGTAAATGTACAAAAACAAAAATTAAAGGGTGAGTTAACTTATATCATGCTCGTTATCATCATTAATATTTGTCAATAAGATATGAATACTGAAAAAGTGAAACAGAAATTAGTCATACAGGTTATCCTCATCCAGTGCCTGGTCGCACGAATTACGCCCCCAGAGGCCCTTTTTTCAAAAAAAAAAATTTCGCCTGCTCCCTTTACGCGATTTTCTTTATTTTTCAAGTTATTTCTTCACTTTTGAGATTTAAAATATGGATGGGGTTCAACTTTTCGTGTCTGTAGTCGTAGTCACTTATTCTAGTCACATTTTATTGAATATATATCCATGTCAATCAAGTGTGTACAAATATACACAGTAAAGATGCGAGAGGGCAAGTAAATTACAGTGTGCTTTCTCTAGAAACATTAAAACACACAAACAATTGTTTTGCGTAACAAAAAAATGCTACGAGTTAATTTTACACATGAATTTTTCATAAACTTTTTCAACCTCGAGTTTCCCCTGAAGATACACCTGCTAACTCTTTTGACTATCGAAACGATCCATGAACTTGTGAATGGAGATGCGTTTGGAGGGCAGAATTTGAAGCAACAAATATTTACAATTAATTTCCGTTTTTTAATAAATATCTATATTAAGCACACTATCGCTGAGACTCGATTTAATTTAAAAAAAATGTTATCGAATCAATTACGAGTGTTACGACACAAGAAGCATTTCCATAGGGGCAACCTGCATTTCGTAATATATAAACTGTGACACGGTGAACAGTACTTTGATGTAGAAATCTCTACATAAAACACGTTAAGAACAAGAACTTCTTTAAGCCATAATTTGCTTTCTCCATTGATGTAAGCCACATTTTCTGAAGAACGCTGATAGTGCCACCTTTTGACAAACGTTATAACTCTTTGTACTTACAACGATTTCGTCATAGTATTTTCCTTTCTTTTAACTTTTTAAACAAACATCGTCTTGCTAACATTTCTTAGAACTACAGGCAGACGGATCTGAAATGCAACAATGGAAAAGCTGGAAAAGTGAGAAGTCGTTGTTGCTGCTGGCTTAAGAATCCAAAATACCCCTTTTGTCGTAACAATACAAATTGAAGGATGAAGCCTTTCTCTGTGGGAATTAAGTAGGTTTAGCCCGGCGGCAATCTTGAAAGCAATATATAAGCACATAGTTGTATACCTGTCTACGTACATCATTTTTTATAGAGAGAAATTAGCTTTTTTAGCAGTCGCAACTTGGCATTTACAAAAATTTCAGTCTCAGAAAAAATACGGATTTATTACTGCCACAACACAGTGACCAATAGTTTTAAAATAGACGCGGCCTGTATGAAAAGCGAGCATCCACGAAACGAAGTTTCACCTCATATTAGGAAGTATGAACACTGGTTCCGGAAGAAATGGATTCAGCGAATGATCTACATATCACGACAAACTCATTTCCTTTAAGAAATTTACGAGCATTTTTATTACGCCGTCATTTATTAGTTTTCCTTGTACCATGCCGGTAGAGAAACCGCTACCAGAGTACTCAAATTTACAGTGGGATAGTTTCAGTTGGACTAGTTTCAGTTGACAACCGCTGTCATTTTGCGAGAGGAACATAAATGGTATGGTAAAAATACATGATTGAGCGTCTTTACACTACAAAGAGCGTCTAAACACCCGGAAATGGTGTTTAAAAAATTGAAGCTATTGAATATGTAAACGTGCGTCTTGAAAGTTAAGAGATGATATTACCGAGTTCACTCGTGTTGAACAGGAATCCCTTTATAGAAGCAGTTCATTTCCCTGTATGAAGAATCATTTCGCCATTAAAAACGTGCTTTTCCGATGGTGACAACATATACAGTGGAGAGAATGCATTTCCTCCACTCTCACTCTAAGAAATCAGTCAAAATAAAATAATGATTTACATCCGTGACCAAAGAAGATACCATATTCTGCATTTGATGGTATCTGTAGTCTGGTTTCATGTTTAAATGGTGAACATCATACCCACATTCTTTCACTCTTCCGTACATTAACTGTCATCATATATGACTCATGCAGCTTATATTTAGGATACTTTGTGTGTAAGGACGTGTTGTGTATGTTCACCTATTCGAAGAACTAGCGCACCAAACTGGTGGTGGCAAAGGGTGTTTCTGCTTCTACGCATCGAATATGTTGTGGCAAATGGAAAGGAAAACCTTCAGGCACGGTATAGAGCATTACATGTTGGATTCAGCTTATATCACAGTGAAACAGGATCCCCGTAAGATTGGGAAATGATTTGCGCAGTTCTTTTTTTCCATGGAAGAGATATGATATGACTTTTACAGACAAAAATCGTTAAGAATCCAACCTTTGGTTTCGTTCAACATGAGTGGTAACAATCACTTAAGACTTGTATACTAATTCCTGACACAATATGCAAAGTATAAAACTTGAGAAGAGATAAGAACGGCAAAAATATATCCAGATTCGATGCTTTGGTCCTACTTTTTTTCACGCTGCTTTTAATCATAATAAAACCTAAGGATAAAAGGGGATCCAAAACGCGGAATTTCAAAAAAGGAAATATTTTACCCACGGGTCGACGACTCAAGTTGTCAAACTTTTTTTAAAGAAAGGTCAATCAAAAAGCTGTCATAATAACACATACCAACAGTCATTATTACTGCAGTACCCAAAACAAAACAAAAAACATATTTTTGAACCGTTCCCTTCAAACGTATAAATACCCGCACCAGTATACATGAATGGATGACTTTAGTGCACTTGTGTTTCGCTTCATGCATAGGCATCTTAAACGTAAATACAAATTGTATTCTGGCCGGGTAGGTTTATGTCAGAATACGAAGCTGCTGTCACCTCGTAAGCAGAATCAGAATAAACCTACAAAGTAATAGTAGCAAAGTGACGAAAGAAACCTAAATATTTCACCATAAAACCCCCAAACCTTTTGTAACACTCGACGAAACCTCCCTATAAAACAC
>JAHZNB010007180.1:0-11907 GCA_027744295.1 Callyntrura guangdongensis | reverse complement strand
TTATTATTATTATAGCTGGTATAATCATGTCTCGTAGATTAAGAGTTCAGAGAATTAAACCTTTTAGAAAATACCCGACCGCACACAGCAAAATTTTCATATAATGTACAAATTCATATAATATACCCTGTAGAAAACATGTTTTGGCGAGCAGTATCGTCGCTTTCTGTGACAGTCTAAATCCAACATCTTGAGAAGCTCATATAACAAGAAAAAGATGGCAGTTATATGAAGAAATCACGACTTGTATAAGTCATTCAAAGCAATAGACATGTTTCATGTTTCCCATCCCCGTCGTCATTCCCTCCCACCGTCATCTTGATCTGCTTGAACATTAGTTGGTTCATGGCTGTTTTGTGGGTCCGGGTCCTATACAAGCTTTGATGGAGCAATGTGTTTTATAGGTATGTAGGTATATATATTTACTTTCCCGTCAGAGTCGGACCTGCATTGATGGAGGGTAACAACAACGGCGTAAGATTGTGTTGGAAAGAAAATAAGGATGTTCGGTTGAAGTCAGTCATGTACCGAACGTGTGCTGTATAACTAGTACAACAGTAAGTAATGTTGCATGAATTCATTCCCCTCGATACGGTCCCAACCACGGAGGTACACAATCTCCGTTAATACAATGTATGAATGTGCCACATAGATGCACTTATAGTGCGTGTGTGTATGTTTTTGTCGGAAAGATGATAAAATTCATGAAATAGGTTTACCAAGTACCGTATATATTGCGAGTCATGCCGTGTAGAACATTTTCCGAATTTATCAGTTGCATAGGGGGATAAAATAAGGAGATCCGCCTTTTCTTACCTTTTCAAGATTAATCTCCGAAAAAAATACAGCTAGCAGCAATTTCAGCCACATCAATCAACAAAAAAACTATCGGGATTTTTTTTCTTCTCCTTTCTACGGAAAACGGGGATGTAAGAGTTACTGCCATGGCAATAGTGAAGATGAGTTGCTTTCGTTTCGTGATGGCAGTTCAATACGTATGTCTTGTTGTTCTTTCACCACGATGTGTTCTACAAGAGTGATAACAAAAGGAAAAACGAGACGAAGCATACAAAACATTCGGTACCTTAGCCAATTTCTTACGTGAGTTTGGTTCCCAAGCGAAGCTGGTCTGGCCAGTTTCCGAAATATCAACTGTAATGAAGATAAAGTCATTATGAAAGCAAAGCGAATCTGGAGTGTAGGGGGACTTTCACGAGCGAACGTAAATAAATGTTTACTGTGATAACAAAGTCGTTCCTAGAAGAGAACACGGTCTGTTTACTTGTAGGACATAATTACGGGATCGTCACATCCAAGACTGGAAAATGACAAAAAGGCATTGTTAATTGGAAGCATTTCTTGTTAATATGAGATTGGGGCACACTTCCCGGCAATCACTCAAGCATTAAAATGGGAACACATTGTCGTATTGTTACGTTGCTTAGACTTCAAAATTATTGAGCACAATAAGTGCTAATAACACCTGACTGGTTTTTATTACTATTTACGTCATCGCATGGTCGCATCACAGGATTTTTTATTACTTGTAAACCGTCATGGAGTAGTTTGACGTATTTTGATATAACAATAATAGCTACTAAAAGATAACGGACTGTAGTAAGTTCTCTCCGTACGGATTTGAAATCCTCTCGGTTTATAAAATAAGTAATAAGTTGGGGACACTGCTGCACGGCTTTTAAACACACGAGTGGGCATTTTTGTTATTTGAAAAACAAATTGGTTTTCAAACCATTCTCAAATCAAAAGGTAATAAAAACTCAACCTCAAAAGTCAAAGGTAAAATGCGAGCAATTTATTTTCCAAGAAGGTAAAAATATCATTCCGCATTCAATCAAAGAAATTCTGTTGTTAAATCGAAACGAGTTACACACGCACATAACGTAATGCTTAAGAACGGGATCTGGTGTAATGCATAGCAGTTGCCCCAACCTACTGTAGACATAAGACAAAAATGAAAAATATACTTGCTGAAGATACGTTAAAGTCCATTTTTTATAGTAAAGTTACTAAATGAACGTGTATCACAACACAAAATTTATACCTGCACAATTGTCAGATTTTAAATTTGTAATTAATTGTTGCAATAAACGCTGTCCTTCAAATAGATAAAAGTAGACAAAGTAATCAGGTACAATAAAAGTATCTAGCATTTGGTAAAAACAAGTGCACAAAATGTATTCCAAATTTAAGTATCAAAATATTCTGAGTGTAGATTTCAGCCTTTTTGTCATCCCTGTCATTTCCTGTGCTTTTTTTAATATAAAACGTCGTGTTACCTGTACCTTTCACCACCACTTTTTGCCCATGCCCACAACTCTGTCTGCTCAAAAAACAAATATCGCAGTTGTGCTACTCTTGGGTCCTACCATATAACTGAACTTTGCTGTATAGATGAATTGAATTTATCTATTTATTATGAAAGTAAGCAAATTCCGAGAAAACGAGTCAGCACTCAAACATCTCCCACTTTCCTTCCTTTTCTTACTTCCCCGTAGTCATTTTTACTTTTTACATATTACTCTTTACATTATACTCCCCCTAAGACAGAATGAAAGGGCGAGAAATACAAGCAACTACTACTTTACCTAAAATGCAATAATGGCTGTTTTTGTTATTATGTTTAATATATAATGGGAAGTTTTCTCCTTATGCCTCCTTCGCCACCATCTCTTTCCTCTTTTCATGAACGTTAATGACCTGATAAGTCGGTGCGGTTAATGGGATTCCAAATGACTTTTCTCCACTCCGTATATTCAAAGCCATAACATCCCGTCTTTTCATTTGGCCACTTTAATTTTTTGTTGCGTTCCATGTTTCGTTCATAAAGCGTCGATGAGTATCTGTAAATGCTGAAAGCCAGAGAAGTAAACTTCCCGCTGTATCCCTACCTATGCCAGTCATAAGCATCTACCTCGTCCGTAAGAAATGTTTCAGCAAAGAACAAGTTGATAAGGTGACTGTCCTTATCGTCATTACTTCATCGAGATGTACATTAGCTACAAGGATGAGGAGGTAATTAAAGTAATAATTAGACTAACGATTGCCAACACCAGAAAGGATAAAAGGGAAAAAGGAATTCCACTGGATTCTCCAGAGCAAAGTTGCATTTGTAAAGAAAATCTTTCACTACGTTGTCCGAACAACCACCAACACCTACACAAAGCAGGTCCGTGTTACAAACACAAGTGTAAACTGTTGTGTAGTGGCCAAATACACTTTGTTGCCGTCGTCGGAGTGGATTCCGTTGTGGGAACGAGAGGTAGTTTCTTCAGAGATGTAATAAAAGAGGAACAAAAAAGAAATCGGTGGTACCATGTTCTGGCAGTTTACTAGGAACGTGTACACCAAAAAAACTATTTTACACGTTTACTCTATACGGAGTAGTTAACAATTGAGATGTTAATAATACCTTAACCGGTGCTCACAAGTGGAAGAAATAATACAGGATATTACATTTTATCTTTACTGACTTTAATCTCCTCGCTTTTTATTACTCTTGCGTTACATTTTACATTAGTTATCTCCTAAGAGGCTACATTTGCTCACCGTGTGTATACTGTACAAGATAAGTAAACAGTCCATTTCCATCTCATCTTGCAAATGCACAAGGAATGAAAATTGGTTCATGACATCAAATTCAATTGACTCGCTTTGTACTTGAATATATTTTTGATGGTTTACTATGCAGATTACTTGCTCGGAAAGAGATGGGATACACACTACACTACCAGCTTATTCAATTTATTCCCATGCATAATATTTACGCTCCCAATGGATTTCCAAACACGTAACATTCAAAAAGGCAGCCATGTATTGATTCATTTTTGCTCCGTTGTCGGATAGGTTGGGCATTTTTTGAAGGTGATTGCCACATGATATTGGCCACGTAGATGACAATCGAGATATCAAGATATACATT
Source organism: Callyntrura guangdongensis (assembly GCA_027744295.1). Taxonomy (NCBI): domain Eukaryota; kingdom Metazoa; phylum Arthropoda; class Collembola; order Entomobryomorpha; family Paronellidae; genus Callyntrura; species Callyntrura guangdongensis. The sequence continues at coordinate 7,967 of JAHZNB010007180.1, read as the reverse complement.
GCCTCATGCATTGGGGGATATGTATACTGAAGCTCTCTCTCTGTAAAAATATGAAAGCATAAACTTTCATCGGTTGTTGGCACACAACTGATTTAAGTACGACACTTGTATTTGTATTATGCACAAACTAGAAACTTTGAGTAGGAGGTGCTGTACTGGGGTACCTATTGTCGTTGTCAAATCAGTCTGTGGGCGTCGGATATGAACGCTTCTACTTATAAACTTCATGGCAGTGTTTGAAAAAAGTCAGTTTAACAAACTGACTTTAGGAATCGATTTATGGGTACCTAGATGTACATTTAGGGTTTTCCTTTAAGTTACATTGCTTCCACATGCGCCCGCGGCATCTTCATTACGACAAGTGGGGCTCAAATTTAGCATAAAAGTAGCTTACATAAATATAAACGTGGCTTTTCATCTCAGGAAGAGGGTAAGAGTGGATTCGAACATATACATATGGCAGACACAAACAAGATATTTTGCGTTTTAAATTTTTGATACCCAATATATATTGATATCAGCTAGTGGTATTGATACCCATAAAATAAAAATAGTTATCTATCAGTTAACATTTACAACATTTACGGAGTTCCATAAATAAACATACCAATATTAAACTGACCCTGAAAACTGAAAACATTGAAAATGAAATGATTACTAATTAAAATTAAATAATTTTTAAAAAGTTACACTGCACATTTAAGACAGTCGGAAGAAACTTAGGCTCAGTACCAAACAGAGTAGGTGTAATTGGTTAATAAGGTAGCCACTTAACCTGACGCGCGTAATCCAAATGTAAAAATGTAAACAAACAATTTAACCTTCTACATTATCCACAACGAAATTCCAGTCATCAGAACCTGTTATTTAGTAAGCAATAATAAATGACATATCCTATTTTTGCTAGTGGCCACGACCAAATCATGTGACTCGACTCACGTTATTGATGATTTTGGTACTATTTTCGGTAACAAACTTAAATGATTGGACTACTGACCACACCTCAACCTGACCAAAAAATTACGAAGCATTTCCATTCTTGTGGGTGTATAGGCTTTATGCTACGCCTGTAGAAGGGGTCATATCATATCATACCAGTACACAAATTTTGGGCTAGATCAAATAATTGGTTACCGATACATAGCGCTCCAAAAATGAACATGCTCGTATAAACGTATTGTAATTAACAATTAATTTGAAAATATTAAGCGCCACAACTACATTGCATGGGCTGTCGATTGGCGAAGACAGAGTTTCAAAACTCCTTTCCATTCCCAAGATTTCACAAGGACGGACAGACAAACTGATTGCAATTAAGAGCATTCACTTCGTAATAAAAATACATGATTGTTTGAAAAATGGGATATACAGTTATGGGGTTTACATAGACTACAAGTACGGTGAATTGGTGACATCATTGGCTTATACGTGCACATAAAGAGTTATAGAGTGATTCGAGCGGAAGCGAAAGTATGAAACACGTTTAGCTATACTGCCATTAAATTTGTGCACGCCATTTGATGTAATATATTTCATACAGTGCTAGTGATCTCGTTATATAAGGGGAGGCATTTTTGTCGCTTTGTTGATAGAAAAACAACATGGCAGCGAGAAAGAGTACATGAACAGCTCACAAACTTTCATATACAGAGGAAAATACACGGAAAAAGAGGATGAAAGAACTGATGATGATGCTGATGACGAATACGACGGCCACGATGACGATGATGATAAGGAAGGGAAAATATCCTCGTTGAAAGTTAATGAAAGTTTGTGAAATCTCAAAATACCTAGTGTACTGTAAATGAAAAAAGGTATTTCAAACTTTTCCAGCAGGAGTTCCGTTATTTTGATGCATTGTTTCTTCAGCGGACGACTTGAGTAGTTTCGTTTTTGCTGTTGTTGCCTGTTATGTTCGTTCATCATTCCAACGACTTACTACTACTTTTCCAAAAGTCAGACACACTAAACACGAAGAGCAAAGAAAAGTATTGATGCGGAAAGCGAGCAAAATTTAAAGAAATAAAGCCAATAGAACCGATAATAGACGTAAAGTTACTTATATAGATTGTTTTTTTTTTCGGAGGAAACTTGAATACATTCTACGCCTTTCACGTCCACATTATAAAACGTGCAGAGTGTGTGGATTTTCTTGTTGTAAGATGGTTTACTCTTACTCGTAGGGTGGAACTTCCACCGTGGAAGTTGTAAATATCTACCTTGAGATCATACATAAATAACGTGCGACTGCAGGGTCGGAGGTGGGTCAGGGTGGCCCTAGCGTAGCATTAACGTAAATGTCGTCGTTTGCCCCATGGCAAAAGGGTAACATGGATTGGATCCAAAATTAGCATGTTAAGAGTGCCTTTTTGTGCACAGCCCCATACACATGTAGGTATATACATTACTAACGCAGGTAAAATAAAAGGAAGGAAACCAAGTGAAATCAGGTCGAATTTATCTAGAGACGGGAGCAGGAAACTCACCTGCAAATGAAAGAAAGTTAGCGGAGAGCACGTAAGAACACAAACACACACAAAATAATGCTGCCGCTAGTAAATGTAAAGCCTTTTGATATTTGCTTCCATAACTGATATCGCTATCATTTTGCGTCTACCCCTTTCAAAGTCCCATCAAAATCAATAATGCCAGTTTGTTAGACCAAGAATACAGACGACGCCAGAAGAGAGTCAAGTCTACACGTATAAAAGGTGATTGTACTTACCGCCGACCTTTTTATGGACCATCTTTCTAATGGAATATTGGAATATTATGAATCAATGCAGAGACATGCGAAGACACGCACACAATGGATACATCATAAAACATATCTGTATTATAGCCCGGAAAGAAGATTACAAAATTCAGTAGGTGAGCAAAAACGGCTTGTTTTTTTAGTTTCAACGCAAATGTGTGATAGATGATGAAGATTCTATAATGATGAGGGGTTGGTTTGGTGCTTTTTAATACACATTCACACGATTGTCGTCACTCACCCTCTTTTCCCCTTACTTTCTATGCAAGTCTCTCCCTCTGTCCGATTCTCTCTCTCTCTCTCTGCTGTGGTGTATCACAGAAAGATATTTTTGAGGTTGCAATAAAAGTTTCAACAAACAAAAATGCAAATATTATAGTTAGAGCACGACATGCATGTACACTACTTACAATTACCAAATAAAAATGTTTTGATCCAAACGGAGAGCTTTTAAAAGTGAATCGGAGAGAGTGAGAAGGGAAAAGGTGCACACACAGGAGACGTGCAAAAATTCCTATAAGAAAAAATGGTTTTGAAATGGATTCAGCGATACGTTCATGTTTCTAAATAGCATAATACTTGGCGTAAAAATGCACTTTCTCGATCAAAATGATGCGCTTTACCCTGGGAAACTACTCAAGTGAAATCTCTTTTTTCTTCGTTTATTCCCCTCCAGTAAATAGAAAAGCTGCGCTACCTGCCTGGTAATGTATCTACTTCCAATAAATATTCAATGCAGCACTTCACTGAACCTACGTATATAGCCTCTTTTGGAATTAGACTTTGAAGCTCCAACTTCGGGAACAAGAAAGAGTGACAGAGTAATAGCAATCGCATTGGCAGCAGACGAAGTAATAGAAATCGTGAAGAAGTAATAGTTAGTATTGGCGCTACACTTTACCTTACAGACACCGTTCCGAAGTCGGGAAAATTGTCTGCTTTTGTCTATAAAAAGTAGCAAGTTTTATTTGACGTGGAAGTCCCTCTTTGGCCGGAACAAACACGCTACAACAACGACTCACTCTGAAGAAAGAGTGCCGTTAAAACTTTTATAGGTAACCATCCCTTCGATTCGCATGCATAATATTTGCAATTCACCATTAATGCTTTCATATATACAAAAAAGTACGTTATTATTAGTAAGCTTACAGTATGACCGCCTACCTTTTTGACGCCTGCCCACATCAGCGGCAGCCGAGCCTAACAGTAATACACAACAAATAGTGCTGAGAATATAATGAATGATGTATGTAGATGAATGAAGATACGAAGCAGTCATTCTCTGTGAAAAGGAATGACGTTTTAGTTGCCCCGCTAATAATCCTAGCCTTACAAGTCCGCCAACAACAAGGTAATTCCTCTTTAACCAAGTCAAAGTCAAGCCAAGCCACACACGGTGAGTCAAGCAGCATTCTTAATTTCACTTTTATTTCGTTTCTTTTTTCTTTCTTTCATTCTTTCTTTCTTCCGGAAGAAAAGGGAAAAAAGTCAGGACAAACGTACTTTTCTAGGATCCGGTGTATGCCTTTTTAGCCGCATACATACATATTATACATCATTCATGCATTTTATATGGTACTTGCTCAGATAATGTGTAATATATTTTAGCAAAGCATATTATTACTATTTTTATTACGTAGGTGAAAGTACGATATAGTCAGTAAATGATGTAATCTCGTCTGACCATCTGTCGGTCCGTATAATATTGTCTCTTGACCGTATACACGTGTTGAATAACGTTTACCAATATTGCTCAAATTTAGCATGGATATAGGCACATGGCGTAAGCCCTATTGATTTTAAACTTAATTGATCAACCGCCAGGGGGACGGAGAGGGGAAAGCATTTCAGCGAAACTTTATCGCATATCCAGTGACATCTCATTCGAAAGCTTTTATCAAGCTGAATAAAAATTAATCGCATTCTTCTAGCTACATCGTTATCCCCGCATTAACAGTGAGTTTATTTTTTGTATTATGTATACGCTTAAGCTGTTGTATTACAAAAAACACACGTGTGTGTGTGTGTAATTCCACATAGCAAGAGTGAAAGGTGTTCTACACATATACATAGATTCATATGTGATTTTATACTTTCTCCCTGGTTTTTTTTCTCTTGTGCGCTGTTTGTCGTCTCGCATTGCTACGAATCATGTCTTTTTTCTTCTTTTGAACGTCCTTTCCAGGTTCTGACATATATTATATTCTTGAACGTTATTGTGCGCACCCAACTTTTTCCCTTGACTTTTTGGACTGTTCTCTCCACTTTCCTTTGTGATAATAATAATAGCAATAGTAATAATGATAATATGGTTATTATTATTATTATTATTATTAAAAACATACAATATATTATGGTGCATATTACGTACCACCGGTATGTTTGTAGGAAGAAGCCACGGCAAATTGTAAAGACATCTATAAAGTTACTTTTATAGATATTAATGTCAGAGGAGAAGGATTTACCGTGGCTACAACAATAGAATGCACTGTCTCAATTTCAACAAAACTTTCTGTAACTTGTACAAGGCTGACCATGTCCAGGAAAGAAGCATATGTACACGTACATGGTATTTTTTGGTAGACGTCGACAAAAAACTAATGAAAAATCTGTTGCCCTGTTACCCCTTCAGTCCGTAGTTTCTGGACAGCTTATTGTATTTCTACCAAGAGTACGCTCATTTAACCTATGGCGGATTTTTAGAAACATCTAATTTATTAAAAATAATTTTTAGGTGAAGGAAATGGCTGCTAAATCTGCTTTCCTTGCACTAGCACGTACGCTGCTGCCAATATTGATCGTAAGTCGGAAAATACTGAACAGGTTTATTCGTACAATTATTCACTTTATTCAATAGATAATAAAAAAGAAAATGTACATAATTTTAGTTTCTTTTGTAGTCGAAAATATTTTATTGAGACATTTACGACTGGTCCATGTCTTGCACAACTTCGCATCTAAAGGTACCTAGGTTAAAGGTGTCATTTTTAATAATGTTCGCCATAAACCAAGCACAGTCGGAAGAACCTAAAAGAGGTGCTATTTAGGAAATAGAAAATACAAAGCTTAATTTGACTTACCAAAATCTTTCTTTCGTTTCATTGTAAAAAAACGTTTCTTCAAAAAATAATTTTGTGCTCACTGGTACCCTAGTGGTTAGTAAACAAGTTGGACCCTTCACAAGAACACAGTAAAAGTTCATTTTCCTCTTCTCCAAGCAATTTTGCTGTTTTCTGAAAAGGTATACATAAGTCATAGTCATGAAATACATGGCTATTATAATCTCACACAGTTCAGTGCGATGTTTGCAATTAAATAAAAAAATAAGAGTTATCCTTCGTTATGCATCTTACTCCCTCACCATAACTTGCTGGTCGGTGTGTGTGGGTGCGTAGTGTCTATGTATGCTCGACATGTCCACGGTAGTTAGAAATAATCTAGTTTATTCTCGAAGTAAGGAGTTAAAAATCAAAAAGGAAAACTTTATACATGGGGAAGGTACTAGATATTCAGGTATACAACCCGACCGACAAACCGAGAGTCAGGCGCAATATTGTGCTTGGCGTCCGAAAGCTGGAATCAGCGGTGCTGGCTTTATTCAGCAGAAAACCAAGATACCGTTTTAAGCAAGTCAAGCCTATCTAATTAATTTTCGCCTCCTCTCTTGTTGGGTTTAGGTTTCTTCCATAATTTTAGTGATTCCAAACATAATTCATAAATTTTAATACAAATTTAATATAACTATAATGTGGTTATTAATATTTGAGCACTTTAAGTATAAGCAGAAGGGGATATGTAAATACGGGAATGCAGTATCAGAAATGAAGAGCCAATTCCATGTTTGGAAGTTTCGGTCTCTTGGTAAAATGGGAAAACAGGAGAAATTTATGCAACCAAGTATTATTAGTAGTAGGAGCACATACACCTCCTCTTGAACCACCATCCAGTGAAATGCCCCTCTTAAATATAATCTTCTGAGAAACATTACAATAAAAAGAGAAGAGACGACGACGACGACGAAGAACAAGGAAGTCCACAGACTTGTTTGTGGTTGACTCGAGCAACTTTTCGGCTAGAGAAAGAGAGCACGCTACCATGACATTATTGTGGTTTGAGAAAAAGAAGGAAAATTATTACTGCTGAATAATCGGCGGTAGCGGAAAACTTGTGGTTGTTTTCTTAAGTTACACTTTTCAAATAAAATGAACCTAAGATTTTTCATGATATTTGGGAACAAAATGTGTGGACTTTTCTCGAAAAATAGAATATTATGATGGTCGCAGAAGAATACCTTATTTCTATCCTACGATGTTTCCTATGATTTTCAAGTCCATGATTTCCAAATTTGATCCAGAGGAATTTTGAGCCATTTTAATACTTTTAATTTTCAAATTTTCCTTTTAGGTTTTAGCTTATTCAATTTTCTATCGGTCATTATCACAACTGTGCATAATAAATTCAGTTCAGCTCGTCTGGAATTGCAGCGTGGTTTCAGACACTCTTCTACTTTCCCCCTGTAAAATGTCGCGTGGTATATTTACTACTAGTCAGAGGGTATACAGTTTTGTTTCAGGCGTCCGGCCGGATTTCCGATCGTTTTCACAACTTATTACAGAAAAGTACCTTTAAAATTCTGTCTCATACGAATAAGGACCAGCAAAGTCAACTCCCTGAGGCTAACAGATGGATTTTGAAACTTATTTAAATTATTTCAAATTTGGTATATAGTTGAGTTACCTTAAAAATATTTCAACCTAAACGTATGTCACGTTTTACTCGGTATGGCTAGGTCGTAATCGTAACATTTTTAGCCCCATTGGAACGGGGGTTTCAGCATTCGACTTGTTTTGTCAAGGACTATAATATATGCTGACAGACAAAAACTTCTGATTCGACATCACGTTCCGTCGATAGGGTCATTTTCTACTACTCTGTGCTTTTAACATAATAACGAGAAGAGTGTAGAACTCATATAAGTAACTTTCGTAAATAATGTGCATGCATACTGTCTCACGATGCCCCATAAACTCGTACTTTTATGGGCGCGTGTCTCGGTATCTGTAATGTACAAGTGAACATGCAAATGTAAATTCATGTGACCTGGTGACCCCCATATATCCGGTCAGAAGTGACATCTGGGGTTGAAATTCAATACCAAGAGAGATGTTGACCTAAGGTACCCGTGTACCAAATTTGGTTCGATTATGTCAAG
>JAHZNB010007179.1:0-16798 GCA_027744295.1 Callyntrura guangdongensis | reverse complement strand
TGTGCATTTATTTCATATTGTACGACACAACCACAATAGCTTTCCAGAGGCGACGACTAGACAAAAATGTGCACGCCTAAGTATCCCCCAAATTCTTCTAGTAGATCATCCGTTTGAATGGTAAATATATTTCCGAAGTGTCGTAAAGTAAAAAGTACAGACAAATTAGACAGTGGTACATTGAGCTGCACCAGCGCGCTTTCCTTCCCATATTTAATTTTATTGGTAACGTTGTAGTTTCATACGCACGGCATGATGCGCATGATGCTCATATCAAAACAAGGGGATGATGATATTATAATGATGAGCATGTGAGGGAAACTGATACTCCCCTGGGAATGTTATGACAGCTCAGGCAAGCTTTAATTCGTGGATGGCAGCGTAATAATATGCATGTGTTCCAAGCAGCTGTGCGTTTTTAGGAAATATATACATGACGGCACACTGGATAAAAAATACCGATACTTGACGCACCATATCCAAATATTTATCTCTGGCAATCATACTTGATGCATAAATGTTTAGCAGAGAAGAGGACATGGTATGGTATCATCATACGCTGGTGATCATGTTCCTCCAAGAAAGCCAGTACAGCAAAGCAATGAAATTGACTGAATGGCCAATTACTTACCGGTTGACGTGCTATCTTCTGTTTTTTCCCCGACTACGACTGCTGCTGTTGAAGGGGTTGATGATGGGCATCCTTCTTCTGCTCCAACCTTGGATGATGACGGCGTCGACGTCAGCAAAGGGGGAGTCGTAACAAGGAGAGTCGTATTACAGACATTACTTGGAGTAATAATGCTACCAGCGCTTCTGCTCCTTTCCAGAAGAAACGGTTTGCTGGCTGCTATGGAGGAAAAGGATGATGGTGATGAAGACGATGTTGTTGTTATTGCTGTTGATGTAACCCCTGTTGTTATTGATGCCTTGGATTGCGATCCTGTTACAAGTGCAGTTACAGTTACAGCTTGATGAGATGATGGCGGTTGTGATGATACTGCTTGTACAACAACGGTAGGAGGTGGACATTGCGATGTTACTACCGCTGTTGTGGGTGATGATGACGGTGGTGATGTTTGCCGTTGTTGTACAACCAGTTTCGCTGTTTGTTGAGTTGCTGCCGCGGTTACAGCCTCAATAAGTCCGGCTGAAACAGCGGCCCTTGTAACGGTCGCTATTGATGTCGAGTCCAGAAGACTAAGGCAAGACATTCGACTGTCCTCTTTGTCATTCTTCTCTTGAGCCTCTCCTCCTGGTGCTCGTGTGTCATTTTTAATACCGACACTGCTCCCAGAACAAGATATAGTGGAAGCGGGGATGATGATCGCGGTAATGTCCATTGTGTGTAGTACGGACGTACAGGGCTCTCACATGTGAGGAGGAGAAGGAAAATGTGAAGGGAATAAAAGCTTTCGTTGCTATTTTTTTCGTCTTTTCCTCTTTTCTTTTTCCCTCTTACATAATACTCACTTAAATAGACAAAAGTAAATGGTGGTGGAAATGGGTATATATCTGTCCGTTGTTATAATGTGTACGAGTCCGTTATTATTACGGTTCAGTGTAAATTCACATTCGTCGTCGCGACTAGCTGGCGAGGAGAGAAAAGATGGCTCAAGTAAAGTGGCTTCACAATTAACTTTCACCGGATCACTTCCATTTTCTCTTTTTGCAGAGTGAATGAGAGAAGCAGAGAAAGAATGAAAAAGACAAAGAGCGCCCATTCCTTACGTTGTCAACATCAAGACCAATAATGGACCGTTTTTCGTTGCTATATTGCACATCCACTAGTACCTCCACCACCACCCGTGCTACCCAACAACTTCTTGTTCTTGTTCCTTCTTCTATCTTTCGAGTGGAATATTATCGCTCACACAGTAGCAGAAAAAAAAACTCGGGAGACGACTAAGAAAATGGGAAAATTTCATTGTTTTGACTTGCACTTTCTTGCAGTTTTTTGTTGGACTTTAGTCCCTTTCATTTCAGAGGGGGAGAAGGAGAACGAAATAAAGAGTTAGCGCGGAGGAAGAGAGATCGCAGTCACGCTGTATTTTCTTAAGTATCTCTTTATCTTTTCTTGTCGTCTAATGGCCTTATTAAAATTACTTGGATGAGTCTCTCTTAATTCTTAAAACCACTTCGAGCTTAGATGGGAAATACTTTTGAAGACAAGTAGCATTTGCATAAAAGTAGCAGACGTTTCTCCTTTCTTTGGGAAAAAAGTATAGAACACACAATACCAGCCATTTTTATGTTTATTACCCGCGCTATTTTTATTTTTTAATTGTTACAGCGGTCATTCATTGTTGTGCCATGCCGGCGCGGCACGCTGTTGTAGCCATACTTGAACGTTGCATTTACAATCACAAATGAAATATTAGCTCTTCTTTACCACGCTACAGGTAGCAACTCACTTTTTGACTCTAGAGCTACCGTTTGTTTACCAGGAACTGAGGTTATCTACAATGTTTTATTGACTGTCTATTTAATTTGTATTGAAGTGTTAATTAATTTAGTAAGTGATGATTAGAGTTAAAATTGTAAGTAACCGTAAATACATTAGCTAATAATTACTAATTGAAAGGTAAGCTGTCAAACTATTTAACTATTTATGCCCGATCAGCTGTATAACGTTATAATTGCTTTCAGTTTCGATAATGATTGACTATGGTGGTTCGAAAGACTCGAATAGTAATTTAATATTTTTTGTCACAGTTTATGTTTATATAGTGAATAGATTTAGATACATTACATAATATATAATTACATATTTATAACTACGAATTTAAGTTGTTTTCTTTGAGCATTATCATCAGTTCTATACTGTTAACTGGTTTCGCTTTGTGTGTACACTTTGTATTTCCTTTTCTCACTTGCCATGAACCGATTCACGTTCCTGTTGTTAGTCCGTACAAAAATGAGATAATTACATAGCATTTTACATGGTTAAGTTAATTTGAACCGGTGTTTTTTCGTTTCAGGTTTCTTATCCTTGGAAAAATGCAAATGTGTGTGTGTGTACCACTGGACTTCCGACCGTTTTCTAGCTTATGCTCTCTCCATCAGCATGTGATTACCAGCGGTCAATGTACAAGGATTCAGGGACTCGTTGTCGAATTCAAGTGGAATGGGTGTCAATGTAAATAAAACAATACTAACATAAGTGCATGCATTTTGGTATAAATGTCCAGCCTGAGAAGAAATGTTAAAGTTTATATAGAGGTCGGTGGAGGGAAAGAAGGGAAAAAATGGAATTTGGGATTTCCTTTGCTCCATTCGTGTCTGTTGTTTCAAAAGAAGCTTTCTGAAGGTTGGTTGCTGTTGGTTTGGGTGTACCCAAGAATCATTTTTGTTGTTTTGTGTTGGTGTTGCTTTCCATTGTAATCGTAGACTTACTACAGACTGAATGAATACAGCTTACAGGACATGTGTTGTAGTAGTAGGCATATCGGCGTGCTTTTTTTCCGCTGAGGGTGATTTTTTTTGCTTACGTTGTTAGTTTTTAAACGGCCCTCCCCAGCAGGAAATTCCACATAGAACTCTGTAATTAAGATATAGGAACAAGATCAGATTGTTAGAATTGAAGTCGGCGTATTATTGTTATCAGTAAAAGTAAAATGAACATAGAATGGCAACCATTTAAAATATTGTTGTATAGCGTGAGAAAAGGCATTTTACATTTTTTCCTTTCCTCCCTCTCCCTCTCCCATTTCCCCCATTCCTCAATTTCTTTTCAGAAAGAAAATAAAACGTGACAAGGGAGCTGGATATACCGCCACCCTGCTGTATCACCAGTCACATTGTATTGACATTTCATGAATTGGAAAGGAAAGAAAAAAATGTAGTACATTCGTCAATTCTCCTGCTTATTCCAGGCTCTTTTTTTGGTCGTCGACGACGTACGACGCGATACAAATGGTTGTACAATTGCACACCGTGTGGAACTATAAGTCAATAGTATATAAGTGTGTGTACATTTGTACACACACACCGACACCCACTCGTGTTGTATGTATTTGCAAAATGCAAATCCCCTGTGAAATCAAATACTGACTGATTCGATTATGGAAATTCAATACTCGTAGACACACCAGGAAAAAGTTATAAAAAATCATTGAGCTTTTCTATACGTACATATATGATGCATTTATAGTTTTATGGTAAACATATCATATCATATATCATTTATATTTAACGGACTATGCGTGCCATATCATATTTTTTTGGAATAGGTGCCTACTTACAACTTATATAAAAACATTATTTCTCGTGTTTATATAAATGGCAACTTTTTTTTAGCTTTTTCGTCTGCGTATACCGATAGGGAGATTGTCCGTAATGTGTGTGTATTTTGGACCATGCTCATGAATGAATAAAATTGGAAGATATTTTTATGTCGTCAGTTGAAGCAAGAAGCGTTATTAAACAGGGGGTTGCATGCATGTCGCGTGAATTTACGACAGCTGATTGTCATCTAGATATCATACTTTACTTTATACACAATATATTTTCTCTCTCTCTCTTCAGTCGCTTTTTCGATTTCATTTCATTCTCCTCACTCGACATTTTTTTCTCTTTATTGGAACACCCAGCGTCTCTATTAAAGTATGAAGAAAAAAATCCTCTGAAAGGACTCCTCACTTCCCACCACCTATATCCTTGTCATGTAGGGGACAACGTCCCTACACCTTTTTTTATGCGGCTTGAAGATAAAAGAGAAAATCCTTTTCATCGAATAAAAAGAATAATAAGTAAATAGGCAACACCCCCCAGCTAGAGAGAAAATGAGTATCAAAAATATTGATTGTTAGTACATTATTGTATTAAACAGAGTAGCATTAACTTAGCCGAGTTTTTTCTCCAGCGGACAAGCACGCAAAAGTCAGATATTCCGTAATGTGTACACTGGATTAAAATTTCTCTAAAATAATGGTGAAACACCAAAATAGTACTTTTCTCACTCACAGCTACCATTTGATATGTACATACATTTGTATATAGCAGCTTTAATTTCTTCAGAACGTGTACATTCCCGTTAAACCCCAAAAAATTTCGTGGAAATCGCGCCCAACTAAACCAGTACAAGTAACAGGCTGTCCGAAAATTCAGTTTGCCGGAAAAGGGACAAGAAAATTAACAAAGCCAAAATTATAACTGGCTACACACACACCTAACTTGCATAAGTAGGTAGGTATATTTATAAAAGGTTCACGCGTTCTTCACTCCATTTCTTAAGCAAAATTACATGGTCATGGAGTATGCTATTAAAAGATAAATAGCGAATTGTTTTCCTGTACGCTTTTCTCTTATGTGCTTGTAATACTTTTACTAAACTACATATTAAAAAAGCAAGACTTTAGCAAAAAGAGACAGCATTCCTTCCATTATTATACTAATCCTCATAAAAGGGAATTATGAAGAGATTATGCAAGTCTTAAAACTTAGCCTTTTCCTCATCATTCCGCTTGTTGTGTTTCCCTTGTCTTTGCCGTATCTCTGTGTGTGTAGAGTCAGTTTTTTATTGCTTTTTCCAACTGACAAAGTTCAAATCAGCATCATCATTTTTTCATCCACTGCTCTGCCATCGTAAAGAAAAACATGGTAATGTTATTATAAATGGAAATATACTTGCTGCTACTACCACTTAGCCAACTAGAGAGAGAGAGAGAGAAAAAAACAACCAATTTTCCTATTTCGTTTTTTTGTGTACTCTCTCCCTCCCTGGAGTTGTCCCTCCCTCCCATTTTTCCTTTTTAAAATTTACTTTGTGATATTGCCATTACTGTGTAATATATGTAGCACAACGGCGAGCACAGAATAAATACACAAATTATGAGCCCCTTTCTTTTTTATAACTATACATAATAATAAAGAAAGACAATACATGAAGACGAAAGCATCCATCTTGGATTGCCCTACTATTCGCTTGGCAAGGTTCAGCAAAACATCTCCCATATAGAAAAAAGATGAAATTTTCCTGGTTGTAAAAATAACCGACACAAATAACGGTTGCGTTTAAAGCAAAAAGTATGACGGCAATTTTTCCTCTTTCTTTCTCGTTCTGTGGGTGTATAGGCATTTAGTTATAAACACCTAAAAAAACTTCAATAATATTTCATTGTATATGTAAGCTAGCATATCAATGAAAGTGACAACCCTTTTCTTTCAAAAAATATAGCAGCAACAAAAAAAACATTAAAAAACACAACCTTATAAGCACGGCATTACCATTACCATCGCCGCTGGCTGTACTGTATGAATACATGATACACTTTGTGTGCATTTTTTAATATTTTTCAAAAGATGGAAATAGAATGATGACGATAGGCTAAAAAAATTGTTATACAAACCAGTGAAAAAAGAAGAATGGGAGCAAACAATGAGAAATGGAAAAGACTGAACCAGAAAGAGAGGGGTAGGGAGAGAGTGCACAGATTGTGTTTGTGTGAGTGGGTGAGATGTGATAAGTATGCAAGGAAGCAAGAGAAAACAAGGAGAAGAGAGAAGGAGGATGGAGCACTTATTCTGCTTTCCAGTCAAGATTGAGGATAACTAGGCGATGGCAATATTATAGTCGCGCGCGAGATGTTGATAGTGAATACTTTATGTACTACTTTCCCCCCTTTCTCCCCCACTCACTCTAACAGTTTTTTTTTCTTTTCTTTTTCCAATTTCTTTGAAAGTTACATCTTCCTTATGTAAAGCATAATAAACGTTGTTGCCAAAGTAGAAAAAGCAACTCCACACCACCAACATCACCACTGTCTTCATACACGTACATGCTGCTGTGTGTTTGTACCTATATTACATCTGCGTGTGAGTGAGTACATATCAGTATTTTAAGAAAAATACAAAGTGAAAGAAAAACTATCAGTTGTTCTAGAGGGTATGGTCTTGGTGGTGGCGGCGGCGTTGAGTAATATGACATACTGCCCAAAAACATTGTAGGCTTTCGCTACCCAAAATACGTGAATGTATACATTACTCTTGAAGCATACATCTGTAAATACGTTGATGTATGTGTGCACTTGCTGTTCTTTTCCCCATCTTAAACCATGAATTTCTTAGGAAAAAAAGAAAGAGCAGAGAAACAAAAGGACATGAATGGAGCAAGGAGACCATATACTTACTCGTACCTACAAAGAATATGTACACTTTGCCTTTTTCCTCTGTCTCTCCTTTTTCTTTTTTTTCTCTCTATTCTTTCGCACATCACTAATATAAAATTCTTGAGCCAATAAATCAAGTATTAGATTCACGTTTGATACAAGTCTCCACGGGAGTGGTTTTCTTTGGACTCACATCCTGTCGGCTATCTGTTTCTTAAATCTTTAAGCATGAGCGCTAATTTAGATTTGTAGCAAGGAAGAAGGACGACTATGTGTGTGCAGTGCCACTACGATAGTATATACTGAATTGTATCTACTCGACTGCTATACTGTTACTACAGCTTAATACTTTGCTCGCTTTTTTATTATGACTTTAGGTTTCTGATCTCTTTTCCTTCTTGGTTTTATGTACTAGTGCAAGTGTAAAATGTAGAGAGATACATGAGAAAATATGTACACACCTTTGTATTTCTACCAAGACACCATCACCATTTCATCTTTCGTATTTCCCCTTCAAACACACAGAAAAAAAGTAAAAAATGTACAAGGGGAAACAAGAGTAAGACAGCGAGAGGAAAAATATTATTACTCGGTGTGTCTACATATTATGAAATTCAGAGAGAGCGCCTCACCCTCTCTCCCCCAATTTTCACCACAACTTTATAGGCTAGTGCCTATAAACTTAAGGAAAGACAACCAAAGAAGAAAAAATCTTCGAATGAGCAGGAAAAGGAAGGATGAGCAATATCAAAGTGGACGATGAGGCTATATACTTGAAAATTCACATGTTCACGTAGTACACGGCGATCATCCTATTAAATTGGTGAAAAAGGCTACTTTTTTGTCCATATAAACTCTTTTACACGAGCGTACAACTAGGTGGCCACCTTCCTGTTTAGGGATGTCGAACAGAATGGCAATTGGCAAACTCCCCAATTTGATTGATGCGGCGACGACGGCAAGGCTTACTTTTGGTAACTAAAAAAAAGTGATGCCATTCAGATAACCAAAATTTTAAACTAGAATCCAACTGTCGACGTCATACGTTAAACAATAATTTAGTGTAATTAAAATGCCGTCAACAAATATATATCGTGTGTACGACTTCGCATCGAAGGTAGGTTATAAATCTTCAACCCATGCATTTTCCAGTGTCAGCATTTCCCCAGGCATTTTCAAGTACCAGTAGCAGTACCAGTACCCAAAATGATACTGACACTGATTCTTCAGTATTTTTACTACTGCAGTAGAGACTAAAAACGGGCCCCATGGCTATCTACCCGGTGGGTGGGGTGTACATAAGCAATGCATAGTTTCCCGAGGTACATAAATATGGGGCGGACCATAATTCTTGCTTCTTTTTAGTTTTTTTAGGCAGTTAGTTTAGTTTTAGTAGCACCAGTTGTAGGTTACTCGGCGATTCTGTCAGTACCAGTAGTAGCAGTACTGCACAAAATGTTTTTCAGTACCAGTATCAGTAGAAGTACAAATATTGGTACTTACACTGGTACTCAAGTATTTTCGCCACTACAGTATCAGTATCTACTCAATCCAAAGAAGGCAAAGTCGTGACTCAAAGACAACTTTCCCCCAACAGTACGACAACAAACAAACGCATGTCTCTTTTTTGTCCAATTTACACTACTTAAGATTATCATATTAAGTGAGTCGTCGAAAAAGCGTAAACTAGGTACCATTTCTATAGTAGGTTATTTGCAAGTTGCCACTCTATCAGAACTTAGAACACACTGTTTAGTGGTCTTGATCCTCATTACTTTTTATCTTTCCCTCTCTCTCCTCTCCGGTCGTGTTCTCTTAAGAAAAAAGTCTCCAGCCACTGGAATGTAAATAGGTGGACTGAATGCGACCTACTCTTTCAGTTGTGGCTACAACTTTTTTTTTATTTCACATCACATCGTCGTGTATCGTACAAAAGTATATGTATTCGTAGTATTTTATTAAGGAGGGTCCTTCTTGTCGAAATAAAAAAGGCAAGACCATCTTCTATAAATTCTTTCATTTTTTCTCAGTGGTCCTCCTTATTTTTCTTGAATAGCTCTACATACACAGCGTGAAGTAGCAGTAGCGGCGTTGCTGGCTCTGCTCTATGAAAGAATACGGAAAGGCGGAAAGGACTTTGGGATGTAAAAGAATGAAATTGTATAGGAAAAAATTGGTTCTCTAAATAGCCATTACCATTCACAATATGAAAGTAAGTCGACAAGGAAGATACGAGCAAGATAAGAGTGGTAGTTTGGACACGTACTAACTTATGCATGTATAATGGACAAAACTGATGATGAGACGACGACAGGGAAGATGATAGAAAGTGGTTGAATGTCTGTGTGTATGCCCACATGAGGAAAAGCGGGTTGCAAGGCCGTGTCTTTCCTTGTCGCTGTTGTTAACTTTCACCGTGTATATTTTATCCTGTCAATTTTTTTTCACCCGAAAGGTAATAGTACTAAGAAAGTTGGGAAAAACATACATGTAGCATAATGTACAGAGTTTTACGGGATTTAAAAGTATCCGGCTCAACATATGTAGATGTAAAAAGGCAACACATAATGTCACTGTATGTGTATCAAGGATACACTAAACTTGTACACATGCACACACACAACAACATGCTTTTTTACTGTACGTGTTCATCTCCTTACATTTATGTTCATCATGGTCCTCGTATATCCCCGTAATGGTCCATATGTGGTCAAAAAGTCGAAATACCATTTCCCTCGAGGTGACACTGAAATGTCTGCCTGTGGCTAAGTGCTTTCAAAGTACAAGATGTATAGAGAAACACACGGAAAACAGCCTTGCAAAAATAGAGGAATATGGAGGAATGGTAAAGGTCCATGGAGTAAATATCGTAAAGTATGTAGTGTTTATTTTTCTCTTTGAGACGACATGCAGGAACAAATCTTCCTAAGTATAAGAACATTATGTGTGTTTAATGTGCATTAATTTTTGCTGAAAGATTGAGATTTCTCTGTACACACTATAGAAATATGTCTATAGAAATGACTATACGCATTACTTTTTACACAGATTATGTACATGGGGCTTCTTGTGTGGTAACATATGTATGACTAATATAAATGTGTAGTACCTGCACGCTTGCTATATGTCCGGTGATTTTAGTTCGGAAAGATGAGCAACTACCATACGGTGGATGATGTAATACGTATAAGCAAGCCATACATCGGAAACAAGAAAAGATGCATAATAATAATAATATAATGAAAATGGTTTGTCGGGTTCATGAATAAAAATATCATATGATAACATATAGGTGAAGAGGAAAAAGAGGAGGAAAGAACGGGAGCAAAAAAAGAGAAAATCAGAAAGAAATCATAAATCACAAGTCATCGGTCAGCAAAAACTCCCGAGTAGGGAAACATCCCCAGCAAGCAGGGAAAGACGATTTCTCTTTTCTTTTCTAAATAACTCACTGAATACCAATAATACAGACGCGAAGTGAATTACCTTTTCCTCCTGTGTTCATCATAAGTGTATCTACCTCCGTACTTACAAGCTACCCAGGGAGTAAGGAAGACGAAAGGAGAAGTAAAAAGGATGAGAGAGGTACCCACCAGCGTGCCATCACATTCTATGGCCCCCATCACCAAACAGTAGATTATATATTTATAACGGTTCATTGTACAAACTCAGAGGGACTCTTCTTTTCTCTTTCTATCAATGTCCGTCTGAATCTCCGCCACGGTGTGGATGTATCTAAGAATAGAGGTGGGATATGTGTATATTTGCTTGTGGATTGTGGAAAGAAACGTCTTTATACAATTATCCAATATCTAAATACATACATATGATACAAAAGTGCATTGTTGGAAGCTATCGTTTTTTACTTTTTTCTGTGGATAAAATAAAGTAGAGGAATTCACTCCAAGTCATGGACAAGAATAATGATTTTGGATGAGAAAAGCACATTTTACAGCAAAAGAGACAGATATTTCTTTCAATGCAATAATAAGTGTATTATTATTAAATAGGAACCTTTCACGTATGTGATACAACAAACACAGTCAAATGTGTTACGTTGTACAATGTACAATGCTTTGTAACGGTGTACAACAAACCACGTTGTAGTATTATAGAAAGGATGTAAAAGCGTATTGGTGCTCTTTTCCAAATAAAAAATGTGGTCGTCATCGTCTGTGATTTTTTCTCAGAAACACCACACATCACCACAATCACCCATCGAGACTTGCTATGTACAAGGCCAAGTAGATATATACTAAATTCCTCAGAGGTTTTGGCGTAGTTTCCGTTGATCGTGGTCCAAAATCAAGTCGCTCACTATTTTTTCATCTAGGTATTCTCTCCTTTGTCTTAAATGAATGTACTATTATTTATGTATTACATTGTATTACTAGATGCATATATTTTCTCCAAAAGTTCAATTACAAAATTGACTGTGCCATTGAGAAAAGTTTACTCAAAACAACAATGAAACTAATGAAAATCGTACAATGGGAGTCAAACTCACTTTGGGTACAAACTGTTAATGCGTTATTTGTAATGTACAAACTGTTAATGAGAATTACCATTTCAGCACGATATTCTAAATGCAACATATGCCGAGCTGTACGAAAGCCTCAAAGTAAACAAAGTTGATATTATTTACTATTGATAGCATACCCAACGGCAACATAGATGCATATGTACAGTATGTTGTTTAATTTAATATTGATTGAACATTGAATATTGAAAATCTTCGCAAAAAATTGGAGTTATAAAAGTTACAAGAATATAAAAAAATATTCGGTGCAATTCCAATCGCAAAAGGCAGTCGTTAAAGAGAGCTTGTATAACTGTGCAATTTATTTCTTACACAGAAATGCAATTGAAACTAGATATTCTAAGTTTCTGAAGAACATGGAGAAGCATGTAAACCATACGAATATGTTGTAAAGGAGACTCGCGTGCTTATCGTTTGTGCATTCTATTATGATTACGACATATTCTCTTAATAAATATTCTCCTATTTCACAACATGAATCTGCCATCTGCATACAAAGTAGGAATCAATGTGATATTTTTACATCCGAAAAAAGGTAACACATCTTAACTGAAGACGTCTCTATATTTTGTTTTCACTTGTGTAATCTACTCCAAGAGAATATGTGTCGATTATTAGCTTGATTTCACCATAATCATCGTTGTCGTGATCGTGATCACCATCATGGCCGTCATCAACCTCATCTCTACAAGTAGAAAAAAGTAAAAAGGGAAAAATCTAGCGGAAGCAAATAATGAACATTTCTTTTTTCTCTTCCTGACTGCTTTTTTACGTTCACCAGAGCAAGAAAAAAGGTGAGCCAGCGTATGCTCCATAAAACGAAACGCCACTCTAATGAGACGATCGGAAAGGAGTAAGCAATATTTTTTACCATTTTCCACGCGACGTGATCTTTCTTTTTTCCGTTGAAAAAGCAATGTCATATAGTCACACAAATGTAAGTATTTTTTACCATTATTGGTCCACGTCAGCAACAGCACCATCTTCCATTTTTGTTCTCACCGTAAAACAAGATTTCTCTCGCCTTTTCTCCAGACAATTGCAATTGTAATCACAAATTTTTGCTTTCAGTTCAATTTATACGGGAGGTATATCAATACAGTCGTATGCTCTCAACTTACTCAAAATATTGGCGCAAATGCACGATGATGATGATGATGACATGACTGGACAAGAGAAACTGCGTATTACAGAGAAGCTTATGGTGTTTATCCCGTCATCCAGCCATCATTATCATCTCCACAAGTTACCCCCGCCAGATTCAGGATTCAGTACGTTGAGGGTAAACGGCTGTATAGGATATCAAACATCTAGTGTACACCAATGAAGAAGCTACTTTTGAATTATGTGCATGAATTTCTTTAACATGATCTCATTCTATCATCATCGCTTCGATAACCTTTTTCTCACTTTGACTTTTCACGTAATGTGTGAATAGCTTAGGTACTCCGTACTCATTCATTTGGCTGGCTTCAGTACAATATCTTATCCCAATCTAATTCCAAGTCTAACAAGCACTAGCAGAATATACACGATCCAATGTTCGATTACAATTTCATTCAATAGCTTTTCCGATAAAAAAAATCTTGCCCGAATAAAATGTCACATAGCACACATACTGCATCATTTATGCGAAGGCATTTAGAATATCGTGAGCTTTTCAGGTCCATTTTTTGTAACAGAGATAATATTTGGCAACTTGTAAACTGGTGTTTTTAGGAAGAAAGTTCACCGTAGACAGTAATTTTGTAATACTAAGGGCACATGGTACAAACTACTAAGGATGTGACGTAATTGAGCGAGCTCAAGAACTATTGTAACTTCAAATTAGAATTTTTGTAT
Organism: Callyntrura guangdongensis; assembly: GCA_027744295.1. Classification (NCBI taxonomy): domain Eukaryota; kingdom Metazoa; phylum Arthropoda; class Collembola; order Entomobryomorpha; family Paronellidae; genus Callyntrura; species Callyntrura guangdongensis. The sequence goes on along the minus strand of JAHZNB010007179.1, from coordinate 3,307 downwards.
AATTAAATTAATTGTAGTGAGTATAATTAAGATCAAGCACACTGTATGGATGCCAGATAAGCTTAGAGACCAATAATTAAATAATATTTAGGTTCTATTTACACAACGATGTGTACACAATACCATACACCAGGGAGGATGCCAACTGAAGGTAAAGTCTCATTTTCCCCGTTTCTTATACTTCAAGTATATAACCAACAGACAAACATGTACTTACGTAGGTTGCTTTTGATGTGTTATTTTCAAGGACACTTTCGTACTTGCTTTCCAAACTGAATATTTTAAGGCTCTTAAGACTGCTATGACTATGGCGGCAGTACTCGTGCCTCATTATTTTGCACATCTTGAGTAGGGAAAAGGGAAAGTTTTTGTATATTGTCTCCTTATGTATACTCTATAACAAAATGAAGAAATAGGTGGGTGTCTATACGATATTATGCTGTATCTGTTTTAGGTAAGCATGCCTGCGCTTCTGAGTGTCGGGTAGGCAGCGCAGGCATAATGGTGTGATCGTGATCACTAGCGTGAAATGTGTATTATGATGATGAAATTGAACGAAATGACGCTGCTGCCGAGAACACTTGAAGTGAAGTTAATGACTCTTGACGCGTCGGTAATGTCAAACGAGTTAGACTAAAGGACTACAGTTGACATATAATAATGAAGATAATTATTTTTAAAGCTGTTTTATAAGGCACAGGCATTCGACAGGATAACAAAACTTGTACTTCTCTAATCACTCCTCTCTTAAAGTAGGATTTTTTGCAAAACTTTGTTTTTATACTGTTAAATCTATACCAGGCTTTTTGAAGTTCATTAAAGAAGTTTGTATAGTTGGAATAAGTATTCTAAGATGAGCGTTTACAATTAGTTTCTATTTAAAAAATTATTATAGATTACATTTTGGATTTAATGCTGTTCTCTGTTAAAAGTACTAGTATGTTGTGAGTTGTTGTAATCAATAATATGTGCGTTCGACCTGGTCATTCGGAAACGAAGATATGACTATTGAAAATGACATGCCAAAGCAGAAATGACAGCATCTCTTGAACAAATAAACGTCAAATTATTAACGAAATTGGCAGTCATGGCCAAAATTGTCTACGAAAGAGGGAAAAATATAAGATAAGGGACGAAATATCTGAAAAGAACATTCGAAGAGAATGGTACGACCATTTTTCTGTTCGCTTTATTTTCGCTTAAAAAAGGAAACGGTCGCCAAACAAAAAACAGAAGGGCATTTTTACAGTTTGATATTATGTGTAGCCTCTTTTACGTGTAGTTTTTATCTTTGCCGAAAAAAGACAATACATATAATATTATTGCATTTGATGATTATCTGCATAAACACGGCAATTGAACAGTGAATGGAAACGGAACAAACACGTAGGTAGTAACTGCATAATTTTCCTTGTTTAGTTTGGATGACCCAGGTTGATGACCGTATGCTTGTAACAGCTAGAAATTTGACAAAGTAAACATTTCTATTGGGAAAAATTGGGAAGCGTGTAAAGATAAATAAAAGGTCGTTCATAGTTGTTCTACAGTTGTAGCAATTTTAGCCATCCTCTCGAAAGCAAATTATCCTTCCGGATGATGCAATTACAGAGAATGGCCACTTTGTCTTGTCTCAGAATGAGTTTCCTACTTTTGTTTATATTGCGTTGTTGGACAAGACGAGGTACAGAGTAGTTGCATTGTGTGCTAAAGTTATTGCCAAATTGTGCCGAGACCATTTCACGTGCTTTTATTTCCCTTCAGGTACAAAACTACGGTACTTTAAGGAGATATCAAGGCAGATTTTGAAAGGTAATTGTCACTCCTTTAATTTCTTCTGTTAAACTCGTGGTTCCGTAAAATGTGCGACATTTCGCTAGTTAAATTTTTTTGTAATTTCTGTATACGTTATGCTAAGCTTTTACATCATTCGTTAGAAAAGTGAATATTGCTATCTTTTTTTCTTTCGCTTTCCACAGATTTTTAAGATCATCTAACTTCATTTTCAATTTTGAAGTCTACAAAGTAAATTGACAGCATACTTCAAATCCGACCTGCGTTTAAATATGCATCACGGATACCTTGTGCGCATTCCGTCTATTCATTTCCCACAATGAAAATAGAATGAACAAGGATGACAGCAAGATAACCTTATAAACGTGTATCGCATGGACTGTAAAGCCAGCACTATTCTGTATCAAAAGTAGAACTGAAAAAGTCACATGGCCCATAAATGATAAGGAAAAAACGGGGTCCACCACGACAAGTTTTTGGAAGCCACATACACGGTAAGAGGAAAAAGAGCACTTTACGCTTGTATGTACGAAGAAAACGTACGTGCACTTGTCCAAGTCCATTTTCTGTGGGTTAAGATTACAAACGCTACACACACACTCACTCTACCAGTGCCTTGAACAACAACTACTCGTACTTTCCTCTACTTACGATTCCTCTTGGGATGGCAGAGATCAGAAATTCTTGTGATGTTCTCGTCGCCGTCTTCTTCTCTTTAAATACACACAGATCTACTCTAATGCTTTCGTAGAATTGAATCCAGAAGGGCTTTACTTTGCATCGCAGTAGGAAGTAGGTGATTCTATATCAACTTTAACGTAATATGGCGATTCAACAATTTTTTATAGCTAAGGTTTATTTGTCTCGAGAAAAAAAGTTTACCCTCTCCAACTTTTTCACTATTCAAGGCTTTTGTCGAGCGCTGAAGTTTGCAGTACGGAAAGATAAAAATATAACGACGGCGTATATCCGTTTTCCCTAAAAGATGAGTAGAGAGAATAAAGTCAGTTGTATGGTCCGTTTTTATTTTACTTTTCATTTTTTACTTCCCCTCTTCATTTTATGTACATTGGTGACATTAAGGGTACTTTCTCATTTATTTTTTTTGGACCTACCATTTTTACATTTACGGTTGTTGGCCGATTTGTCATTAGTGTACGCCTTTGTTTTAACTTTTATATGAGAGTAAGGTTATTTAGAAGTTGCCACTATTGCCAGCTTTTTACAAAAAAAAGCGCATGATAAGCAATTTAGAAAAAAATTTAACTGTGCAATTTCAAGTTTTTTGATTCATTAAAAAGGCAGGCTTCTTGGGAAGTCATTTGGCATATAGAGAACGGTGTACCTGATACACAACATGTTTTCAAGAAACATTTTACTTGGTGTATGGCCCAAGTAATAGTTCTAGCCACACGTCTTGTAATAGCCTAAAATAGTAACTACATTTGGAGTAGTTTGCACTGTTCATGATTCGTTAAACGGGAGCGAAACGGAAACATTTAACCTTTTCTTGCAT
>JAHZNB010007178.1:0-11453 GCA_027744295.1 Callyntrura guangdongensis | reverse complement strand
TAACCATTTAGAAGCAGAATATTACTCAAAGTTTGTGCAAGCCTATAATGTTATTATTACCCCACTTATTCGGAATCTTGAGGATAAGTTTTCCAGAATAAAGTCGCTTGGTCTACAGAGTTGCAAAATCACCCATTCGGTCATCATACTTTTCCAATTCTCCACAATCTTGCCGCCATTATCTGATAAAGAAAATCTTTTACCAATAACAAAGATCGTGGTATTTGTTAAATTGGCACTGTAGTGTATTTGCTAAATACGGCGTTAAATAATATGCAAGTTGACCGAATATTTATTAAGTGGTGAGGTAGAACTGTGTGAGCGTTTTGCCTGATTAATTAATACTGGTTTTATTGATAACAACTTAATAACAATATTTATTTAAGTATGGAATATATAATATCTACTATGTGCTTGTGCACATTATTGTGGTTGGGAATGATCTGCTTGCACTTCTGGTCCAGCAGGAGCTTGGTGATTGCTACATGGGCATGCGCTGCATGACTCCAGATCTCACTAGAGTTCATAGATGTCGGTATTAGTAGGTTGGGGTATTTTGGTCATTGCCAAATATACCACATTTCCTCTCCTTCATTATTGAAGTCGCTCTGTTTCCTCCAAACCGCACCGTGCGTTTTTAGCGGCGGTCGCTTCCAGAGTTTGAAGATGATGCAGGTTTTGTGGTGTTCGGCCGCATCTGATTAGCATGCCTTCTCATTTGACGTCCACCCACATCAACGATAAAAGTTATTGGTCCCCATTGAAATATTATAGTGCCCTCTGTCCAAGTGTTGTTTCTGTCTTAACTTAAATCGCTTCACCTATAAAGAACGTACGGTTTTTTGTATACCTATTATAACTAGATTCTTGTCTATTTTGAGCTTCTCGAACAGTAGTAGTCACATTGGGATGAACCAGTGAAAGTCGAGAACGAAGCTTCCGTCCAAAAAGTAGCTCCGAAAGAGTAACCCCAGTGGTGCTATGTGGCGTGCTTCTGTTCCGTAATAATTGTTGCAAGAGTCGACGTTGAAGAGGAAGTTCACTCGCCATCATTTTCTTTTTAAATGTTTTGATGAACATGTTCCGGGATTCCAAGCCGTGCCAACAGTTCTTCTATTTTTTTGGATACTACTGCCGATGTCGTTACATTGACATAAAAGTCATCCGGCCATTTGGAGTGCGTATCTACGACAACAAACCACATCTTGTTAAGAAACGGCCCTGCCAGATCTATATGGAGTCGCTTCCACGGCTTCTCTGGGAACTGCCATGGGTGCAAAGGGGCTGACGGCGGACTGGGCTGCTTTTGCTGACAGGTCCCAGGAAATTGTTCTGGGACCAACATAGGGATTCTAGGATGGTGATTAGTAAGGATCTTCCAAAACCAAAAATGAGCAATGGGTTATTTAATGGTTAAAGGATGTGAAGCTTAAATTCATGTGAAGCCAAAGTCAAGTTTTTCTGAGGACAAGTTAAGATTTTTATTGGGACGAGCTGAGATTTTCTGAGTACAAGTTAAGATTTCTCTTAGGACAAGTTGAAGTTTTTCTCAGGAGGAGCTGAGATATTTCTTATAATGAGCTGAGAGTTCCATAAGGGGGCTGAAATTTTATTGAATATAAAAGAAGGTAATGGTTGACACATTGGTTAAATGAAGAACAAAAATAACTGTCCCCATGTTTAGGTATTTTGCAGGAATTATTGATTCGGATATTACAATAATAGAAACGAGCAATGGTTGTGAAATTGACTTAAATAAATGCCTTTGAAATTCAAGTAAATTCGACCTGGAATTTTTTACGGAAAGTCCTAGACATTTCTGAGGACGTGCTTAGGTTTTTAGGATAAGACGGAATTTTCCTGGAACCGAGATAAGAATTCCACGATGGTGATTGGTTGGGAAATTCCAAAACCGAAAATAAGCAATGGTTAATTTTATGGTTGAAGGATGTGAAGCTAAAACTCATGTGAAATTTTCTGAGGACAAGTTAAAATTTTTCTTAGGACGAGCTAAAATTTTTTCCAGGATGAGCTGAGATATTTCTCAGGATGAGCTGAAAGTTCCATAAGGGTGGACTGAGATTTTATTGAATATAAAAATCAGGTAGTGGTCGACGCATTGCGTTATTGAAGAACAAAAATAATTGTGCCCATGTTTAGGTATTTTGCCGGGGTTATTGATTCGGATAATAAAATAACATAAACAAGCAAATGGTTGTAATAATGGTTGAAATAAGTGCATCTAAAATACATGTGAATTCGACCTAGAATTTTTTAGGGATAATAATAATAATAATAATAATGTCTTTATTGTCAGAGGAAACCTTAAGTTGTATACAACTGAGAGAAAAGGGATTATATCCTAATGACATTGATTGTGAGACAGTTATTTATAACATAGGTAAGATGGTGATTAAAGATGCTTAAAATTACTGATAAATATATTACCATAGCTTAAGAGGTTTATATATACAAGTATAATATTGAGTATAAGGTAAAAATAAATAATGACACTGATTAGTTTGTATTAAAAAAAATAATTGTACATTATATATATCTATTTAGGACACCATCAATACATTCAATGATGATGTAATTCTCAGCGTCCTCGTGACAAAGATATTTTTGCATTGTTCACTTAATAAGTGATTTATAATAGCAGATTTAAAAATATTCAGTGAGTTGATCTTTGATTGAACTTCCCTAGGCAGGTTAATCCACAGATGTACAGAGTTATATTTAAAAGTATATTCACCCCACTTGGAGTTAATAGTAAGCGTAGGTCTGAGATAGCACGTACTTCTCGTAGTTTGTGATTCATCATATGAAAAGTTGAGGTAGTTTTTAAAATAGCCATCCTTGGTAATAAAGGTGCATCTGTAGGCAAAAATAAGACTTTCGTACCTGTGCAGGTATTCACTAAAACATAACTCAAGTGTTTTACAAATATCCGTCGTAACAAAGTCATATTTCTTTCTATTTAAGATATATCTAGCTGTATTTCGTATTGGTTTTTCAGCTTCACTATTTATTTTTTACACTTTTTACTTAGCCAGATCATGGCACCATATTTAATGTGGGACAGGACAAGCGATTCAGCTAACATTTTACGTTTTTCAAATGATAGTATTTTCTTGTAGCGGTAAAGATAAGAGACAGAGCCGTAGCATTTCTTTTTAACATAAGTTAGATGACCAAACCATGACATGTTTTCGTCAAAAGTCAGTCCAAGAATCTTTAACGAACTTACTCTATATATTGGCGTGTCGTTAATCATGACGGTAAAGTTATTGGCGGACTTCAGTAGGTTGGGTTTACTTATAACAAGAAGCTTCGTTTTACTCACATTAAGATCTATTCTATTAGTCAGCAACCAGTTTTGGACTATTTTCAGATTTTCCTCAATATTACCTTGCATTTCATTTAATTTTTTTGGTTTGCCAGCCTGCACAATATTGCTATCGTCTGCATACAAATATATGTTTTCACTGTTCAAATAAAGAGGAAGATCGTTAATGAAAATTGAAAAGTAAAAAACAGAAGTTGATGACCCCTGTATAATGCCCAAAGAAGTATTTTTTAGACTAGAACGTTCGGCTTTACCTCCTATAGTCGTTTCTACATACTGAGCTCTATCTTCAAGTAGAGATTTAATAACATTACAGTCTACACCATACCATTTCATTTTTTCAATTAAGATGTTTCTGCTGACTTTGTCAAAAGCTTTTTTAAGATCGAGGGATACAATAGCACATACATTATTTTCATCAATGTTTCGGTAAATGTAATCAGTGAGTGCTGTTAACGCATGTGTTGTGCTTGAACCATTTTTAAAACCAAATTGTCTATGGGAAATAAAGTTATTAAGTAAAAAGTACGCCGTCAATTGTTTGAGTATACACTTGTTAAGTATTTTGGTTAAGACTGGTTGTATGCTATATGGCCGAGTCTCATTGGGAGAAGACGGCTTTGTAACTTTCGGTACAGATACTACACTGGATATTTTGAGTTCATTTGGTACGTGGCCATTATATATAAAAATATTAAAAAGATGTTTAAGTACTTTCACAAAATTTTCAGATTTCATACATATAGATATCATGTTATTACTAATACCAAGTGGATCACAGGATAATGACATTTGTTTCTTCATCGATGCCCATGTGGTTGCTATCTGTGCATAAGTTACTGGCTTTAAAGTAAAAGCGATATTTTAAGGATTAATACTGAGGTGCTTGAAAGGAAGGAAGGAAGTTTGGTTGTCATCAGTGCATATCGATACGTAGTAGTCATTTAGAGTGTTAACATTGACAGAGAAGTCACAGCATTTTTTCTCATTTAGTGGCAAAATCCTATCTAGACTTTTCCAGAGGTTACTACCACCAGTAAGATTGTTGAGTTTATTTTTACAATCATTAATTTTGCTATGCTTTACTCTCTTCTTAAGTAGCAACATATTTTTTTTGTCAATAGAACAGGAATTATGCTTATGAGTTTGTACAGCTTTCTTACTCATAGAGATCAGAAGCTTAGTTTGTTTGCTTGTGTTGACCTTCAGAGGTAATAATTTAACTCTCTTAGTGATGACTGGGAAGTAAGTATCGAAAATACTCATCATAACATTGTAAAAATCATGAAGGTTGTCAGGGAATACGTATTCCCTGACAACCGACAAACGACAGGATCAGAACGTGAATGTCCTTAACCATTAAATATGTAGTGCGATTTTTTTATATAGTGCCAAATATTACCAATGAACTAGACTAATTAATTTGTAGTAAGTTTAGAACAACAAAATTACAAATCTAAATTTAGAAATGTAAATTTAAAGCTAAATATAAATCAAGTATCAATCAATTATCGTGTAAAAATATACATTTCGTAATGACGTGTCCGCTCTATAGGCTTTACCTACAAGAGTGTATAATATGCTTTCTTAATAAATTCAATTCAATTCAACTATTAAGTTGTATTTCACTTAGTGTTAATTTATGGTCAGATATGTAGGACTCTTTCACGATTGTTCGTTTAACTTTTGTAGTTTTTTGTGTAAAAATTAAGTCGAGAATTGCGTTGTCCCTAGTGGGAACGTGTATGTGCTGGCAGATGCCTACTGCATCAATGTAAATATTAACAGTATTTAAAAAATTGCTACGAAGGTTTAGATCACCAACGCAGGTGTAATGATTTGCATATTTAAGAAGAGAATCAAAAAGATTTATAATAAAATCATAATCGCTATTAAGTACGGTTTTGCGGTAGTTGGGGTGTCTATACAAGTTTACGATAATCAGACTTTTGTTTTGTTTCAGCTGAACTTTTGCTATTGGGAATTCAATATTTTCTGTATGAACTATATCTAGTATTAAATTACTGACTTACTGATTCGCGTATAAGAATAGCTGTTCCTCTTTTACCCTTTGCGTCGATATCAATTCTCATAAGAACGTAACCGGTAAAATATGATGCTTTTTTATACAAGTTTCAGTCAGACATAAAATGTCAAAATTATTTATCTGTAGAATGTTTAGAATTTCTATACACTTATTTAATAATGATCTTACATTTTGGTGTTCTAATTTCAAACCTGTTTTCCTGTTATCACACCGTTTGTAGATATTGGGCGTTATTCCATTGCGTCTGCTTAGTTTGGTTTTATTGGTGGGAGTAGCGGAATCGACCTGTTGTGAATTTTTCCCTAAAAAAGAGGTATGGTTGGCTTGTTTTTTCCTTTTCGGGCCTCCTTTTTGAGTATTGATGGGTAGTGGACGGTCTTTGGAGTCTCTTAAGATTCCGTCGGTTACACTGAAATTCTCTCATTCAGTTTCAACTCTTCTCTTCTTAAAGTTGATTTTGAAACCTTTCCTTGCTGTTTTAGTTCGGATTGCTTTCCAAAAAGAATTGCGTGGTCACGTCTAACATCTTCGGGTGTATCATTCTTCATTACCATTGTTTGGTTAAGGTTGGCACGATGACTAAAAACAGTGCTCTGATTAGATGCTCTTTCAAATTTAACACGAACTGGTCTATTGTTCCCAGTTGTGTACTCTCCAATCCGGTAAGTAAGGTCAAATGGGAAGGAATTTCCATAGATTTGGTTGATGAGATTCTCAATTGTGATGCGTAAGAGGTGTGGTGATTCGTTAACATCATCTTTCAGGTCTAGTATGATAATGATTTTGACTCTAAGTTGCATTTCTAGATCTTCACAATATCGTTTTAACTGAAATTACTTGCTTTTGAGACTGTTGTAGTTTGTTTCCAGTTGTAAAATTTTGGAATCTTGTGTATTTTGAGATGATATCAGTTCATTTCTCAACGTACTAACTTCACTTTTGATTTCTGTTAAATTTTTTGAGAGTGACACTTGCATGGAATTGTTAACCGCAGTTGATATAGCAGCAGTCATTCTCTGTTCTGAGGCTGAGAGCTCCCCAGAAATTTCTGTGGGACTCATTCGCTATACTTATATGTAAATTTATTAAACAAAAACGATACACTTACTCAGAAGACAGACTTAAGGTAGTTGATTTTAGTTACTTAGAGAAAAAAGGTAGGAGCACAAGATTTATGCGTGTTGTCGGTATGAAGGCAGAGAATGGGATGGTCTTAGACTTTTCTGAGGACGTGCGTAGTTTTTTAAGGATAAGGAAAAAGTTTCCAAGGACCGAGGTAAGGATTCCACTATGGTGATTGGTTAGGATCTTCCAAAACCGAAAATACGCAACGGTTATTTATTGGTTGAAGGATGTGAAGCTGTAATTCATGTGGAGCCAAAGTCAAGTTTTTCTGAGGACAAGTTAAGATTTTCTTAGGACGAGCTGAAATTTTTCCCAGGATGAGCTGAGAGTTCCATAAAGGTGGACTGAGATTTTAATGAATATAAAAACCAGGTAGTGGATGACGCATTGGTTTATTGAATGACAAAAATAATGTTGCCCATGTTTAGGTATTTTGCCGGGGTTATTGATTCGGATATTAAGATAACAGAAACGAGCAATGGTTGTAATAATGGTTGAAATAAGTACATCTAAAATTCATGTGAATTCGACGTGGAATTTTTTAGGGATAAGCTTAGACTTTTCTAAGGACGTGCTTAGTTTTTTAGGATAAGGAAAAATTTTCCTGGGACCGAGGCAAGGATTCCACGATGGTGATTGGTTAGGATCTTCCAAACTCGAAAATGAACAATGGTCAATTTAATGGTTGAGAGATGTGAAGCTAAAATTCACGTGGAGCCAAAGTTAAGCTTTTCAGATGACGAGCTGAGATTTTCTAAGGACAAGTTGAGATTTTTCTTTGGACATTTTTTATTTCATATGGGCACTTTCCTCTTGAGTTTGGCAAATTATAGGTAGCAACAGGTAGTAATTAAAATTAACTATAAAGGCAAATGGTAAGCAACAAAGATGCAAAGAAAAGTGTCAGTTTTCATCCAAGAATTGCAAAGATGTTTACTATTACTGCAAATAGAAACCCGGCTTAATGAAATACAGCAACTACGTACGAGATCATTTCGGACCCATAATTCTCTGCAATACAGTTGGGCATAATAGTGTAAAGCGGTAATAGAAAATGGGCGATTTCGCGGCTCTTTTAAAATCCTGTTAATTACGGCATGCTCAAGAAGGAGAGGATTTATAATGACACATAATGTACGGCATACTTCACAAGCGCAAATCCAGACAATTATAAGACGTGTTAGGGCCACCCGCATGGGTTGTTCATTTATTTTACCAAAGCCCAAACCTTGAAACAAATAAAAAATAGGGTCCAAGTCTAAGCGAATAATTGTTGATTTGGCTATTTTCGAATGGACAATTTACAAGAGTAAGGTGGAATATATATCGTAAACTTTGGTTGGCGCGATTAAAAACAAAATCATTTCAACCTTTTTGTAGCAAGTAACCATATTTTCAGTACTGCCAATTTCTTTCGTTTGAAAATAGCACAAATTAAATGTATTACAATTTAACAACAACATCTATTCAATTGTTAACATTTATAAAAAAGCTAGTAACTTCTACAGCAAACTTTATAGAAGAATGAAATACCGAAAAATGGCATTTGATTTTGTCAATTATAATCATAAATACAGTAACACGAATATTGGGGAAGCAAAAAATATGATTGACCATGTCATGTTTAAATAGAACACATATATAAAAATTCCATACACTTAAAATAATATTACATTTTACAAGTAGTACCTTGGTACAATATACCGATAGAATTTTATAAATTCAATTTAACCTGTATTTACGTAATTAGAGATTGCTTGTTTTCGAATCGTAATAATGTAGTTCGTCGAAAAAACAAGTTCTAGGAAGATGTGCAAATCCATGTAACGTATAAAAAATATGATTTTGCCATGTCTCGTAATTACAGTTTAAATTCTATCGTTTATGGGCTACTTTAGCCGGAAGATTTTTATAACAAAAAAGTTAACATAGAAAGAACCAGTATCGTGCCTTCGATATGCTAACGGGACTTTGCATCCGTTAGAAAGGGAAAAAATGTGAAATCTATTCATGAGTATGTTGCAAATAAGTTGGGACAGTCACTAGTGGTTATATGGATAAATGAGGCCAGAAGTTAGTAGGTACGTTATAAAATTAATAAACTTCCAAGGTTTATTTTTTCGTGGTGCTTGGGACACATGAGCATTTTAAACTCAGCTACAGCACTACTTAAACCTGTTCAAATATCGTGGTTTCAAGTGAAAAACAATTAAGCCTGCTGCGTGTATTTTCACGAGTCTGAGAAGAATTGTCCTGAATGCCTTTGTACTAATTATTTTTGTAAGTTTATACCACACAGATATGCAAGTAAATCACAGTAGTAAGCAGCTGGAAAAAGTAATAATCCAAAAGAGATCACAAAGTCCCATCCATGAAAAATAACTTGAAACCATCCTACAACTTTTCGAAGTTTATTTGATTGTAATTTATAATTTTATTACTTAGTGTAAAATGATAGTCAAAAACCAAACGGTTACTATTTTTTTACTTAATTGGTATGCTTGTTATGCTTCTACGATTCAAATATTACACTACACAAGTTATTTCAAATATGTAATACAATTTGTTCACTTAAAATCTCAAAAACCCTACCTAGACACAACTTCAACATGCACTATGTTAGAGTCAGTGCTCGGCTTAATTATAAAACGGGCTTGATTGTTTTTCTGTGCAACCCACACATTGTCAACTTTTACATCCTTGTAGTACCTTTGATATGTAATGTGACCAGTTGGAAGATTCAATGCTTTTAATTTTACAAAATTACCCATTACACCATTTCCATTACCCTCAACATTGTATTTAACTGAACACTCAACGTCCGGAGAATATCCTACGCTCTCAACCACAAAAACGGTAGACGATCGTCCAGCTATTTTCCGCTCGGGCGATAATCCGTCTATAAATATCCCGTTGGTACAAATACAAAGGAGGATTTTTTACTATAGGACCACTTCATTCATTGCAATTAATTTAAAAATAATTTTTTTTGAATGAATAGTTCGGTTAAAACGATAGCTCCTTTCCTAAACTACAGCCCAGTACCGTTTTTTCCAGGATTAGTAAACTTTTCCAAACAGCGTGGTTCGAACTTTATTCCATTCTTCTTTCAAACATTTCCATAGTCAATCTAGAGTTTGCACAAATTCCGCTTCCAGATAGCTTGCTTCAGATTTTCAAACCAAAAAAAGAATTAAGCGCTTATATCTGCCGATTTTACAGGTACTTCTGAGCTCATTATATATTTTGGATTACAATTTTCCTTCATTTTGCAAACCGTTGAACTTTCCTCACCATGTGTGAAAACGCTGCATGGGGATAAATAAATACTTTGAACTCCTCTACAGGATACAAATTTGGTATCTACTTCATGACCAATGGCTTTAGAAGGTCCTCCACATATAGTTGCGGAATAATCTTTACAATTGGGGGAACTTTCGTCAGTTGAAGTACACCCCATCCAGAGATAGCTACGATGACCATCATTTGCTCCAAAAAACTTTCAGCGGTCTCACACACCCATCTTGACTGAGCGGTTTCACCCATTTTGACGTGGCAAATTTCCATCTTTCCCTCACAGTAGTTGACCCTAAAGAGTCAGTGCTTTGTCCAACGCCACAACATACTCCCACTTTCCTTCTGATAGGTGCCTTTCACACCAGTTTCAAGCATTGTGTGTTGTTATGTACTAACAATAAAATAATAGGTCGGAGGAGCAACAATCAATATTTAAGTTAAATTAATTAACACTGAAGTTACTACTATCGGTTATACAAATGTCTTAGACAAAAAGTTAAACAATAGACAAATATTTGTGGCCGAACGTTGGCAAATTTACAGCTGCACTTCTCATTTTGATTGTTACATCATCCTAAACTCTTTGTGCGATTCGCAGTTTCTGACTGCAGTTGATTAACGATGATACAGCGTGTTTTGTAACTAATAATTTTTTGCAGTCTTCAACGGTTCAAAATAGAGAATGCGTTCCTTTTTTATGAGTTACGAGTCAAAATACCGTATTCAAATGGTGGCATTGGAGCAAAGGTTCAAAGCCTACATCTCAAACCAAATATCACAACAGTAGTCGATAGTTTAGTGTACATATGCGTTAACTAGCACTTTCACTGCAAACGCATTCAGATATTTTTTGACGCAATACAAATAGCTATAGCTTGCTTAGCACAGCTCAGTACAGTGTAATGTCGACCAATATTTTGTACCTATGCATTGGAAATCTGTGTTCATTATAGCTAGTGGTAAACAATAATAAATAATAAATAAAATAAATATATAATATAAATATAAAAATAAATTAAATAAATAATAAATATAAACCTAGAATTGTGTACCTTTTTCAGATAAATATCTGTACAAAATATGACCTCGTTTTGGCTAAGCAACGGTTTTTCTAGGAAGCATGCATGGTACAATGACTGCGTGCGTATTGAAATTGTATACCTCACATCATGCAAACAATTGCGAACAGGGGAACTCGAGCCAGAGGATGAAGCTAGCAGACAAGAGGTGGTAGACATGGAAGAAGTTCTTCGCCAACCATGGAGATCCCAACGAGTGACTACTGCGGAATGACGACGAAGAATCTGATGACGAAGATGAACTGATGATAGCAGGTAACGTGCAGGTTTAAACTTTCAATTTCGTGACCCATTGGCAGTTGAGGAACATTCTTTTGATGACGAGGACTGACTCTACAGCCTCACACGACTCACACAACAACGACCTTGGACCTCTGCCAAAAACTAATTTTAATTAATTATTGTTATGTATTGAATATAACGTGATTCATATAGACTAATAGAGAAGTTTCATTTACTAGTTTTTATTAATTAACTAAGTAATTAAGTTACAACAATTAAGTATCCGATAACCCGCACGCTTACAATCTCTCTCCTCCCTAGCTTACAAACTCTC